>VXBI01011731.1:398349-449164 GCA_013397375.1 Toxostoma redivivum
CCTTTTTCTTTTCCTGTTGGCAAGTGGTGCTACTGATAAACCCTGCTGAAAAGATCAAAACCGTAGGATCTGCAGATACTGAAAGGAGTGCAAAACTGTTCAGCAAGCCATCTGTATAGGCTAAGCACTTTACATCCAAGTAGCCAACCCTACCACTTCTGATGATCACCTCCTTCTTTCCTCTGCAATACATAAACCCTCTCTTTCCCTCACCCTCTCCCAAGAGCTTGTCATGTCAGACCTACAAAAATTTGAGAGTCACTCTTAGTCCATGAACTGTACAGAATTACTCAGACTTGATGCTTGCACTGTGAGCCTCACATAGGATGTGTGTTTTCAGACCTCAAAATCTTAATTTGTTGAATCTCTCAAAAACTCTTAAAAGTTTTACTGAATTATTGTCAAAAAAGGAAAAGAAAATCTGTAAAAAAAGAAAGTCTGTAAAGACTGAAGGTACATAATTAAATACTAGAAATCTAGGAAGTACATGAAAAGTTATCCATCCAAGAACATGGACTGACTTAAAATTATGTAAGTCAATTACTTGTTCTTTGTTAGAGGATTTGTTTTGTTTTTTAGGAATTCATACCTCAATCAATACCCACAATGAACAATTCTGAGAAGATAATCTAATTGTTTTTCCATTCTTCTCATTAGCATATTCCCCAATGCTTTATTTAATCAAATGCAGCACTTGAGAATGAATAATTGGTTGGTGGGATTGTCTGAGGTACTTTTCACTATAGGGGGAAAAATAAAATCAAAGCACTCCACTTGTTTTACTTAGTTTTTATAATGCCTCAGTGAAATGAACACTATTATCCTCTTTCAATACAAAGATGAGGTAGGGACCAAAGTGAAAACAAATCCAGGAGTTTCAAGCGCCTTGTCTACCCTTTTTTTCTCCCTCTCCTGACTACAAAACGTTATGTAACAGCTTACCTGTTCAAGACAGTTCACACTCACTTAGCAGGGGAAACTTTACAAATTAAACATCCATCTCCTAAAGCCTGACACCCAGCAATGTGGGAATAAACAATTAACAGCTGCTTCTTATCAATTGGGATTAGGATGGCATACCATAACATCCAGCAGGAAGCCTGTGGCAGGGACAGAAGGCACTTCTGAGGCTGCATTCAATGCTGCAAATTACACTCATTCTAGCAATGGCTTTCTCTTCTTCTTCAGTGTCCGTGATTAATATAATTAATTAATGCTCTTTACTTCAAAGCACCATGTTAAACAAAGTAAACTATCCTCGAAATGCTCTGCCCCATTTTCCCTAAACAAATTCTAAAGAAAAAAAAGAGCAATACAGGTCATGTCCACTGGTTTGATTAATAAAAGTAACTTCTCAAACACAAAACCAGCTCTGTCTGCCCCTCGGGATTCTGACAGGCTCAAGGTATTTCATATTATGTATTATATATATATATATATACACACCAGTACTATCTGCCTCTCCTGGTAAAATTCTCTCCATTCAAAGATGAAGTCCCTAAGCTTCAAAGGAAATGGGATTTATCAGTCTGTGAGTGTTGTTACAAAAAATATCCAGATTTCATTCCCTAGTCCAAGAAGAAAAGTTTTAGTATTACTCAACTAGATCTTACACTTTTATCAGAACATCTGCAAGCTTTCCCTATCCAAATTTTGTAGGACACAAAATGACAAAAGACTACTGCGACTATACAGCTTAATCCTTCAAACTCCACCCCTCCTCCCCAGCCTCTAATCACTCTGCATTCAGGAAGTTCCTGCTGTGCCTGCCCCTAATGTAAGAAACACAGACTCACCCCTGTTTTAGTCAAGCATATTTATACAGTGTCTTAAAAAAAAAAGGAGAAAAGTTGTAATAGCAGGAATGGACTGAATAATTTAAAAAATTGTGGTTACATTTATGAAAAACTTTCCAAAAACAGAATTCTGTGTTTTGGAAGACAAATTTTCCCCAACATCACTTGTCTGCTAATCTTATTACCTACAATAACAAACTCTTTGAAATGCATCTTTTCCCATAGCATGTGATGACATGCCTTCTAATGAACCATTTTTCTATTTTTTCCCTCCCTTTTTTTACAAGTTCACATTTCTTCTTTCATACAGCCTGCAAATTCAAGTAGTTGCAAATGAGGCAAGCAAGCATTTTCTCTAACAGCAATCTACTCTTTGAGCCTGAATAGTTTACAGAGTCAAAAGATTACAGCACTAAAACCCTAAAAGCTTTAAAAAAGTAATCAGATTTTTCTTGCACCCTTCAGGGGAATATTCTTTCATGCATCTGAAAAAAAGTAAGATTTCACAGATCCTCTGGGAAAAAGTGTGCCAGTGCTACTCTGAAAAGCTCAGTTAAGCAAAATACAGAAATCCAAATGAACAATTCCTATGCCAGAGCATATGGATGAGTGTATTTACCTTTTCCATCACTGAACCTTCATGACTTCTTACTGCAGGGTTTCTCAGGAAACATTGATAATCCATGCTGGAAATTTTCTTCCCTCCCCACTTTCAGCACTTCTCAGGTACAGATTTTCCTATCACTGCAGCTTGATCTAATATGATATATAACTCTTTACCAAGATCTAATTTGCTTAAACCTCTTCCCTATCTTCAGCCACATTTTCCCTTAATGCTGAGAACTGCCAGCTGCTTATTCTTGGAAAAGATGATGTGGTTGCTGAAAACACGGCAGTGCAGGAACACCGAAGCTGCCATATGCACAGTACTCTCCATTACCCAAAACTCACACTGCTGATGTCTAGACTCTGTGCCCATCATTCCTTACCTTTGTGGTTAAAAATGCCCTCCATCTCCATGCTACTGCGAGAGTGGGCGATGCAGAGGGACCCGCAGGGGACCAGGCCTTCCGCAGCTGGGGACCGGTCTGTGGTTCGCACCAGGCACCAGTCGGGCTTGTCATGGGGCCTCTCCAGCACCTCCACTGTCTGCCCACGGCGGATTGTCAGCTCATTGCTGTTGCAGGCAGTGAAGTCGTGGATCACCACTGTCAGCTCGCACCCACCAGACAACTGTGGGGGGAGAAAACAAGGAGAAGCCAGATGAATGCTTGTTATCAAACCATCCGTCACGCACCGTTACCTATTTAGGACTCCTGGCAGGATTTGTATTTTGGACGGGATAGCAGGCTTCTGGGACTTTCCACATCAAGAAGAGAGCATTTCAAAATCAGGCAGTTCTGGCGTTTTAGAACAGATTTCTAACTCTGCTTGTCTCTGCCTATTGTTCAAAGCGCACTGGTTGTGACAGTGCTGGGCGGAGGATTTAAGCAGCTTTTCTTGCTAGACTGCTCCTTATCCCAAAAGCTGAAGTAGCAGGCGCTTCTGAATATATTTTATATGTGATAATTAGCAATAAAAACGTCAGATATTACTAAATACAGTCACTCATGAGCTTTGTTATCTTTCAAATTCAAGAGAGAAAGAGGTAGTTTTTTCAAATGAACTTATTGCCTTATTTCCACCTTACTCACAGTTTACACACACAGGTCACAAAAACATCCAGGACACATCATACACAATTGTAAAAGTCAGCATAAAGTTCTTCACAAAACATTCCCAAATACTTAACTGTATAACTGAAAAATCACACGGGCTTACAACTTACACATTTTTGTTGGTTTCCCCAAATAAAACTGCACAAACTAGAATTAAAAGCATGCAAGCTTAGGGTTTTCCTCCCCCTCTTCAAAACACTTCATTAGAATAACTTTGCCTAAGCTTTAGTTTCCTCTCTTTGATTGTTTCATCTGCTTTGATGTGAAATGAAAATTATAATCAGAACTCTGCACAGTTCCCAAGATTGCTCAGTGCCAAAGCACCCATCCAACTTAAGCAGCAGTCCTAGAATTCCTTCTTCCTTACGGCAACAGCATTCCAGACTACTTCCGTTTTTAATGTGTGAACATCTCTATGGCTCTGGCTGCTTCAGTGCAACACTCATACCAGATCTCAGCTGGTATTCAACTTCTGTGAATTCAGCACTTTTGAACCAAACCAGTAAACTCCTTCAGTTCAGTGAGGTAATCTTGCAATGCTCTACACTGACAAAGGAGGATCAATAACCTATGAGAGTTCCAGCTGCATCATGTCTAGAAGCAAGTGCCACACCAGCACACTGCACAGATCCTGCCACATTGCTTTTGACTGTTTCATGGCTGCCAGCTACTTCCCATGAGCTTCAGAAATAGGAGATAAGAGACTGCATTGTTTCTTATTTATTAGTTTTCGTTACAAGCCTGGAATGGAAACACTAGACGGAAACTTTTCTAGGAAAATGCTATTTGTTATCAAGCAAGAGTTTCAGAGCAAATGAAGAAACCAGCAAAATCCCAGTATGAATCAAAGAACAATTCCAACCTTCTCTTCCTCAAATCTGCAACAAATGAAAGAACATAACTCCTAGCAGATGGGCTGCAGTAACTGCAGAACTTTCCCATGGTATCTGCCTGCTAATCTCACTGACTAGCATGGATTGCGTGCACTCAAAAGGAGCAGAAGTTTTCTTGAGGGAATGCTGGGGCCAAAAAGGGTAGAACACCCTCATATATCTAGTGTTTAAGGAAGATAAATCAGGTTGTACCTGTTTAGATATAGGCTAAAAATTAATCACATTGCTTCTACCTTGTTTCTTCAGACAGCCCCAATACACAAATTACAGGGGGTACATCTTCAAAACATGTTACCTCCTCCCTCATTGAAATGTTTCCTGTTCCCTCATACTCCCTTTTTTAGTCCATGCAAAGCTATGCAAAGGGGAAAAAGTAAAGAGCTTTCCCTTGTTTTCTGGTATTGATTTATGTTACAGCCTTTGTCAGACCAACTCAGAAACAATTGAAACCATCTGTATGCCTGATGGGGACTAGCAAAAAAGCTGATGAAGTATGACTTCACAAGGTGTCCAGGGCAGACCAAATTTTTCTCAGGAGTCCATATCCCATCCAGTGCAAGCACAGTAACAAGCGGACTGTCCAGAAACTGCATCTTGTCCTTATATTTCCTCCTAAATACCTACAGGAGCATATCTTTGGTGCTCTGTTTGCTTTCCTGACCTTTCACTTCCTACAAATAGAGATTAAGGTGCATTTTTTGTGACTGGTGCAATGGCTACATGTTTTGGTAATATAGTTGTTCTTTCTTCTCCTTCTCCTAATAAAACAAAAAAGTAGGATCTCAGATTCTATTTCTAAGTATTTTATATAATATTAAGCTAAAGGAAAAAGCAAATGAAGGCTGACAGTGGCCATGTCAGATGGCCAAAGTACACAAAATTCCTAGTTTTGCAGGCAATGTGGTAATCAGATATCCTAGCTGGCCGGTATTCCACTGAAATTCAATACTCATTCACACTTCAGTATAGTATGTAAGGCACTTCTTGCTCAGGGTTGTTAGATCCACAGCATCCTCAAATATGCACTTATGCTGTTACATGCGACTTAGTGCAGAACTTTCCCACTACTGCTAAGACACCAAAAACAATGACTTCTGCACCCAGCACACACATATGGCTCTTTGGAGAGCTGAGCAAAAAAGCATTTACTAATTTTCCCTTCCTTTGGGTTAACTTCCCTTCTTTCTGCCTACTATAGTAGTGGTTAGGAAACACTTTTTTCCTCCATTTCGTTGCTTGATTTCTCTCCGTAACACACTTTCTGAAAGCAGTTTCATCTTTCACACTGATTAAATGCAGTTGGACAGCAGGGAGTGTCTGTGATTAAGCGCATTGCTCAACAGCTGTTGTTGGACAGCTTTGGCAAGGCTCTCCAGGCTAGCTGGAGGGAAGAGCGAGAGGCACAGCAGAAACTGGGAGACTGACTTGCACTGAAGGGAAAAGAGTTACAAACCATCAAAATCCAAATTTAGGTTGAACAAAGGCTTTATATACTTTATCCATCCGTCTCAAGAAACCTTTTATGTAAACTGAATTAATCATGCATGATAAAAATAAATGATGCTATGTCTGAAACATGGAAACTGGAGAGACAGAGACGAGATGAGAAACAAAAGTCAGACAGAAAAAGAACTGCAGATTTAAAAAGGCATAAGGTTTAATTAAACAGCTTATCATGGGACACAGTGTCTTGCAGTTGCTGAAATTATTGTTAATCATCTACGTTCACCTCTCTGGGACCTTTTAGTCACTGTTGCTTGTAGAGAGAAAAAACCAAACGACACAAACATGTGAACACTCACTGGCTGAGTACATTCTTAGCATAGGTTTGCTGAAGTCAGAGACACCACACTAAATCCATCTGCCACCACTACCTGCAAACATGACTGACCAGATATTCAAGAGCCTTTACATCAGGCCATATAACATCCTCTTGGGACTTCAAATGAAATTTAATTTTCCATGGTAATTTTACATTAAGAAGAAAGGAAAGCAAAGAGAAGTTAACAAGATTTCTCAATTATTTCAAGCATGAAAATCTTTAATCCCCTTTTAAAATGGAAACAAGTGCACTTTGGGAGAAAAGAAATGGGACAGCACAAAAGTTCTGCCTCAAATAAAGAGCATTTTGGTTTGACCAGGTAGCTGTTCAGACTGTTTCTGAAAAGAGGTGCGTGCTCAGAGCCATGTCTGCTTTTCTACTAACATTTTTTCCTACTGATTGGAACCTTTTCTCTTCTGGACACTCAGCTGGCAGAACTAAATACTTGGTTGTCTCCTGCTGCTTCAGTCCTTTTTCTGTTTTTCAAAGAACTACACACAAGCTCAAAGAAGCATGAAAATGAAATACAACTTCACACAGACAGTAATACAAAGTGTTACCAGCTGGGCACAAAAGACAATTTCTTAAAAATAAAATATTGCTCTACTGACCACCCACGGCAGCTAGCATTATTCCTACTATTTAGGATAGCAATCTATGACAGCTCTTCTTCTAAAAGCCTCTCATGTTCTCAGATACCAAAATACTAATCTGGATTATTTCATGTTTCTACCAGATCACTGAATAGAAGCATGAAAAAAACCTATCAGACCTACATTTTTTTTCTTCAGCCTCCCTATTTAATTTCCTATGCACTGGATCAAGTTCAAAAGACAATGTTAAAAATCAGATGAGGCTGATGAAAGACAAAATGAATGGTCCAAGAATCTCTTTAATCTGTTAGCCACCTACAATGCTGGCTACACATCTACAGAATGTGAATGGAAGGAATGCTGTAAAAGGTGAAGGGCAAAATAATTACTGTGAAGGGTACAATAGGAGTACTCTTGCAGAAAACGGAGATGCTGTGATGGACTAGAAATCTCTCTCTCAAAAATTCAGTATTTCACTCTGGATTCCATTACACCTTCCCATGTTTCAAGATGGGCCAGTGATATTGATGTAAATATTTAGCATGTCTTGCAATATGAAGATACACCCAATGATAATAAAAAAAGGCCAGAAAGGGATCTTAAACTACCTAGTCCACTTCATTCCCTTCCTATAGAGTATGATCAACCACATCTGTGTGAATCCTTAATATTTACCCAAACTATCCTCAAAGAACTCCAGTTATGGAGATGACCCAGCCTTCACAATTACTCTGCTCTAGGGTTTCATATTTTCATACTCATAAAAAGTATTATTGCAATCTTTTTTGAAAAAGAAGTCCTTTGATTCCATCCCATCCACTTAAAATACGGGTAAAAGACTATAGTAGCCTTAAAAGACTATTGTAGCCTTTTTCCTCGCTTGAAGGTCTTAACTCCTTCCTCCTGCCTTTTTTCCCCTTTAGACTTATTAGCCCAAATTCTTTACCTTGCCCTATAAATTAGGTTTAGTATTTCTTCCAGTAGGCCACTGATTTTCCAAAATTCTGTACTCAAAACTCAATGCATTATCTAATGTAAGCCTTACGAGTTCTGAGTAAAGAATGAGGACTTTGTGTCTTCAACATCCCATTTCTACAAGCCAATATATTGCTGCTTTCCTTGCCCCCCAGATACATCACACAGCTAAATAATAAACAATTTGTGAGCCTCTGTAGCTTCTCAGTCATCCTCTAAAAACTGTTCAAGATTCTCACTGTTTTCATTAGTATTTAACTATTTCCACCTCTTCATATAGGCTCAAATGTGTTCCTATTAAATTGCACAGTATTTTGCAGTTAATTTTTCCCATTGCCAAGATTAGATTCTGAATTTTAATTCTGCCTTCCAACATTGTTTTCAGATGACATGAAGCTGGGAAGGATGTCAATGTCAGTTTTATAAACATATGGTCTATTGCATCATCCCGGTCATTACTGAAAAGCAGCATTGCAACGGTGGAATAAACAATCAAAAGTGAAAATTCTAGCCTAAAAAGCAAGGGTGGAGAAAAAAAGAGCTAATCATGAAGTTATTTTCTGTTGTTATGGCAATTCCAATTATGTCAGAAAACAGGATGCAAGGAAAGAAGTTCATCTGGACAATATTCAACCACTTACTATCAAGGTTAAGGATTTTCAGCTCTTTCAAAGTATATCTCTGAGAAGGTGAGAAAGAATATTGACATTTGGATAAAGGACTTAATTCTTGATATACTCCCTGTATAACAGTTTAGCACTTCTAACCAAAACATTAATTTAAAAAAAATGAACTGTCTGAACATATAATTGGAGGAAGAAAAAGAATGCTTTTACTTGGCTGTTGATTAATATAACATGTTTGATACTTTTTATCTTTTCATAACCTCAATAACAGATACATGTGAACAGAAAAATGTTCAGCAAGAGCTTAATAAGTAATAGAACACTAAACACTTCCACTTAATTATTACTGGTTTTAATTGTTTGATATTTTTAAGTTTCTTGATTTGGAATCCAATCTCAGTTAGATATATGCTCCAAATTTGACCAAGGAGTTCCACTGCTTCCTCTGGCAAACCACATCAACAGCACTTTAAATCTGTACAACTGTTTTACTCCGTTTCTGTAAGACATTCATACACACTTCAAGCTTCTAGGCTAAAATTTTAAACCCCAAGTCGACTGCAGCTAATGAGTTTGCAACATCCTAAGTGAGAGATTACTTCATATTCGGCAATAGTGTTAAGACACCCTGCAGATTTCACTGGCCATCTGCCTGTTACTGTTCCTTAAGAATTTTTATTTTGTATTTTTAAACAGATTAAAGATTTTCTCAATGTATTTAGCAAACTAAAGCATACAATAGAAACATTAAACAAAGCTACACTGCTAATTCACACACTTCTTAGAAGTGCACAGTAGTAAATTCCTTCCTTGGACATGCAACACATGGCACAAGTAACTTCCAGGGAGTCATCAGCTTGTTTTTCTTGGCAAGGAAAAGTCTAACAAAAATTTTATACACAAATGCAAGATCTCAAAAATACTTTAAAAGTAATACTACAGTCACTAAACACACCTAAAATTTGTCAGGAAAAATATTGAAACGTGTTCTCCGTTTCTCTTTTCCATTCCTCCTTCTTTTAACTTATAACTCCTGTTGAACAGGTTGTTGGTAAGACTTCTCCTGTCAGACTGGAAAATGATCCTGAGGGCATTCTACTTGGCCACCTTTCTCAGCCATTCTAACATGATGCATGAAATATTACTGTGAAGGGCACCAGGAGACAGCTGTGCTAAGTCACCCTAGTGAACAGTGCATCACAAACAACTGCAGAAGGGCAATGGCTCTGCACAGCAGGGATCGACTGCATCACCTCCAACTTGCATGCACATAGCCTGAAGTCTCAGCCAGGGAAATCACAGAGAGCATGTCTTGCTTCTGAGTGTCACCTAAAGGCTTCTGAGGTTACCTTACTATTCTTGTAGGAAGAGCTTTTGCTAGCATACAAAACTCAATGTTTTAAAATCCCTAAATAGTTAAAAATGCTAAGAAATAAGACAGCAAAACAAAAGTCATCAAAAGAGTTCTTCTTCCTCTAACCAACTGTTTTTCTCACAGGTATCTTTAGAAGAAGCCACTACCAAAACTACAGACCAACCTCAGTACAAATCCACAAGGTCGAAACATAGGCTGTTTCTGACAAGTACAAGGGCAAACTAAGCACCTAATATTTACCTCCTCCTGTCTGCTTCTCTATGTGGAGAAATCAAACCATAGAGTTTGAGTGACATGTGAAAACCAAGGAAACTCACTGAGTTCAGGTGATGATGGGAATGGTCTAAGTATTATTCTGAGAACCTATTCACTTAGCTATCCTGAAGAATACTGGTTATTTATCTGCACAGTTTGAATGGCTCATCAGAAAAATTTTACACAAGGAGGTAATAGACCAGAAATCCCTAATCAAACTTTAAAGTAATTTGCTAGACATCTTCAGTGTTTTAATTCATTCTTCTGCTTGATAAACTTTTATTATCCATCTCTACCTTCCTCCAGGGTTGTAACATTTCTTACTTGCCAAAATACTTGTTTCAATTCCAAGTAACACACACGTTTCAGAATAATTTTTATTCTTGTGACACTTATCTTTCTTCTACCCAGGGAAAACTCTGGCTGTGTCCTTATGGTACAACTCAGCCATAATCTACAGGAAGAGATAGAGGAAACACCAGCACAAGTACAAAATGACAGTTTTGTGGGTTACTTCTGGACGATTCCATCACCTTTCATGCAGAAAGTGAACACCTACTCTCTAACCCATAAACATTAGAGAGTACTTTTCCTTTACAACAGTAACTCAGTGGCAATCACCAACCTCAAGCTAACATGAAAAGCAGAGGGCGTGCTTTCAGGAAGGCTGAGATTAACATAAAAAAAATTCTATGCATCACTATCAAATTTTATGGAAAATAAAACTTTCATTTTAAACTGGGTCAAACCTTTAAGCAAACTGCAGAACAGAGGGGACCAAAACGGTTTCAAATTTGCATAAACAATTTCTTAATGACCTAGTAGATTTAAACAATCACTTCTGCTTTCCCATGGTATCAAGGTATTTTCTCTATTGCAGTCATCTATTTTAAAGAGACTGAATATTTCCACTCCTCTTCTCTGAAGGTACTAAGGACTAATCTAGGGTGCTAATTCACACTAAGGGACAAATCATCTGCTCTCAGCTCAGAACAAACTTACCTTATCACTGTCTAGCGTGTTCTGGGAGGTTCGTGAGGCAATTGAAATGGTATCAGGCTGGCTGCTGCCATCTCCCTGACTGTCCAGGTCCTCACCATCTCTGCAAAGAATTCAGTTTTCATTACAAGAGTAGTACTGTGTTTGTAACATGTTAGTTAAAGAAGTGAGACACTCCTAGTGTGGCAACAGACACCAAATTAACTGACGCACCAAATTAATTTGATGCAAGAATCAAATACTCAGTACTTAATACTCTGTTCTTTGCTGTAAGAGAAGAGATTCATTTGCAAGGTATACATCATGTACAATTAACGCAACAACCAGCGAGCCAGAAATATGGCAACAAGCTTGCACAGTCACTCAGCCAAAGCTAGCAAGGAGGACACTTGGTCACACATTTCAAGCTTTATAAAAGGAAAAACAAGGACCTGAATAACACATGCAGAACTGCAAAAAACTGAAGTGTAAGCTATCCTGTCCTGGAGTTCCAAATCCCTTCAGTAATGGCTTATTTACACAAGTCAGGGACTGTTCAGAGCAGAAATCGCAACGAATTCAGCACTGCAGGAAACTGTAAATTAATGATAAGATAGAGCTGGACAAAATGACTCTTGCTTTTGTCCAATTCACTGAGAGTCATTTAAAATTCAACGCTACAGAGGAAAGAGTACTGTTGTGTACTTAGAGATCTATGATTATTTGAAATACTACTCACCTTCTTCCTTTCTGTTTTGTTGTTGGTGCAGTTTTGGGAATGTGGATGGGCTCTTTCAATGCTCCTTTCAGATGAATAGTCCTTTCTTGTATCACTTCCCGGATGTGTTTGATCCAGTCCTGTTTATTCTCTATACTGGATGCCTTTGATATGCAAAAAGAAACAAAACCCCCACAACAGACTATTATGGCTGAGCAGATCCACACATACAGTCAGCTAATAAACACAAAGAGGAATGCATAAAAAATGATTTTGGGAAAAATTTCTGAAAACCTGAACAGAGAAAAGGAAATTCTAGCTGACTGTCTTAATTTTGAATGGCCAACACTACTTTACATCTCTCAACATTATTAATATTGGTAATTTAAAACACATTTTAACCTTAATTCAGAGTTTATTTCTGTAACTTGATGACTAAAGCCCGGTATGCATTTACTATGAGGCAGGGTGGATTGACTTACTTGGAGAATTCTAGTAACAACATCTTGAATACTGGTATTTTAAACTCACTTTACATTTTAGATCAATTCTAACTTGAAATAAATAATAATAATAATAATAATAATAATAATAATAGCAATCCACTATTACCGGCAAAAGAGTTAACTTTTACTGCAACACATACATTTTGTCAACACATTTCATGTATTACTCTTCCTACTTTTTGATGCATATCTAGAGGCAGAAAGCTAATTTAGGGATTGTATTTTAATTACTGCCTGCAACTATCTATTTTTTAAATACTCCAGAAACTACTTGATATCCACCTGCCCAACTTGTAATCTGATTGCTTAGTCCAATTTAACCCTGCACCTGAAATACTACTAAATATAAATATTATTGCAGATCAAAAGAAACTATTATATATAATTTCCTAATTATATACTACTTCTCTTAATTGCTGTCTCCTGAAATAACTGNTCAGAGCAGAAATCGCAACGAATTCAGCACTGCAGGAAACTGTAAATTAATGATAAGATAGAGCTGGACAAAATGACTCTTGCTTTTGTCCAATTCACTGAGAGTCATTTAAAATTCAACGCTACAGAGGAAAGAGTACTGTTGTGTACTTAGAGATCTATGATTATTTGAAATACTACTCACCTTCTTCCTTTCTGTTTTGTTGTTGGTGCAGTTTTGGGAATGTGGATGGGCTCTTTCAATGCTCCTTTCAGATGAATAGTCCTTTCTTGTATCACTTCCCGGATGTGTTTGATCCAGTCCTGTTTATTCTCTATACTGGATGCCTTTGATATGCAAAAAGAAACAAAACCCCCACAACAGACTATTATGGCTGAGCAGATCCACACATACAGTCAGCTAATAAACACAAAGAGGAATGCATAAAAAATGATTTTGGGAAAAATTTCTGAAAACCTGAACAGAGAAAAGGAAATTCTAGCTGACTGTCTTAATTTTGAATGGCCAACACTACTTTACATCTCTCAACATTATTAATATTGGTAATTTAAAACACATTTTAACCTTAATTCAGAGTTTATTTCTGTAACTTGATGACTAAAGCCCGGTATGCATTTACTATGAGGCAGGGTGGATTGACTTACTTGGAGAATTCTAGTAACAACATCTTGAATACTGGTATTTTAAACTCACTTTACATTTTAGATCAATTCTAACTTGTAATACATTATGAATATATAATAAACAGGAATTCTAAAAGGATAAGGAAAATTGTAGGAACAGATGGACAGGTAGGAAAAAGGATTTTGTTTTCTTTTACAAACAAAAACATTTAGGAAAATAAGCTAAACATGACTTTTAAAAATATCTTTTATTTAATTTTTCACGGAATTTACTTCTAATATTAATGAGGTAAGGAACTGCTTGTTTCCAGCCTTCAAAACCAACCAAACAAAGTCCACAAAATTGCTGAAGAGCTGGATGTATCACAGAAGTTTTCTAAATATCCTATGCACTAAGTAAAGCACAGAACAGAAACGCCTTAAAGTGATCTTATGTAGAGAGCCCATAATTAAAACCTCTTATTCTGCTCTGACCTGGGAGCATCATTTCAGGCTGTAAAGCATTGTCTGTGAAATTATGGGAACACTAAAACTGAAAGAAAATCTATTATGTATTAATGTTACATTTAATTTCCTTGCTTTCCTTGAGTGCTACAAGAAAGCTAACGCAAACTCTTGTTATCCTGCAATTCACAAGGAACAGACACAAATTTGAGTATTGACATGTAAATTGGAGAGGCCATTTTTAAATAACATTACTGAGTATTCACTATGAGTATATGTGAAATCACAAACAAGTTCAATAGTAGGTGTATTAACCTATAAATGGAAGACGAACTTTGTTTCAGCTCAACAGAGCTCCTCAAAATATGCCAAATTACCCATTAGCTGCTTATGGTATTACAAAATAGGTTCTTCATTTGAGAAGGAGTCCCAGGTTACAAACCATAATCACAGAAAACATTGATTTAGCCATTTTTCTAGCTAGGCAAAAAGCACTACTGGCACCTATAACTTGCCCAGACACAAAATTTATAAGCATTACATGCACTTTCATCCAAAGGCAAGTAGCTTCAGAAAAACTTGTAGCCCATAGAAAGACATAAAAATCTTTTGCAGTGTTTGTTTTCTGCAAAAAGGTATGGGTCATGAAAAACAGCATCACCAGCAAGCAGCAGTGACTTGAGTGTGAAAGGTAACAATGATGCCATCATTTCTTTGTGGCACCAGCTCCCTGCCAGCTAGTTGCTGAAGTCTTCAAGCTTATGGAAGTCCATGGGATCAAATTTCTCCCTACTATGATTTGTGAAAGCAGGTTTGTCTAATCCCTCAGTGGGCTACAAAGACTCCCCTCTGCTGTCAGGCCACATCAGTTATATATATATACACCACCACCTCTGTAAACACCAAGAAAATTATCTGTGAGCAACTATCCCTCAAAAAGCAGGAAATCACTCCTTGCTTTCCCAACAAATATCAACAACAACTACAAGACTTGCTATAGACTAAAAGGCACATCTGCTAAAATTACCTTGAGAACAATTTTGTTGTCTGAAGTTGGTGTCCTTCCAACCCACAGAGCAAACTTGCAGGGGTCTCCTTCTACATGTTCTGTGACACCCAGTTCAGAAGTCTGGAATTAAGAAAAATTTGTTAGGACCACACAGCATTTTTTCTCAGAAGCCACAAAGGCATGCTAATAATATACAAAATTGAGCACTGCTATTTAAAGAGATTTTCAGAAGCTTAAGGCTAACTCATATGCTAGAGAGAATCCTTTATTCTGGTGGCAGTGGTGAGCTCTTTTCAAAAAAAGGAAGAACTGCAAGCTTAACAGTCTCTTCTATAAAGTGACAATAAACAATAAACTTATAATCTGAATACCAAATTGCTTATTTTAGTTTCCGGACTTGACAGTAAAAGCCTTATCACTCTAAAGAAGATGCTTGGCTAAAAGAAAGTTTTGGCTTCTCTCCCTGTTCATTTCCATCGGAGAACACTCACTATTTACTGATTTTTATGCTTTCTCTCAGATAAGATATGCTTAAGAATTCTCTTGGTATCTTCTAAAATTCTCGTTTAATTTCTGTCCAATGAACATTTCCTAGTGTGTTTCTTTCCCTCTGAAACAGATTAAATAATTCTGAAATGCAGTTCTGGAGAGAGTTTTTGTGAGACAACTACATGAACAATCAGTCTTTGGGAATGTTGTAATGTCAGACGTTAATATTAATTATCATCCAAAATGTTTCCACTTTCTGACTGGAACAACAGCTCACTCATGTGAATTGGCTTCCACTTTAAACAATTCATACAGGCTCTGTTCCAAAAAAAATTTAAAAACTAAGAAATACAACTCAAACTAAAAGAACCCTCACTCCCCAACAGCTGCTAAGTATTCTCATATGATTAGAAGCTGTATTTTTCCCCTCATACACATCATCATTAGCACATACACACTTCAACACACGAGATGCTGGATACCCAATACCTAAGTAAAGGTAATTTTTTTTCTTCGCACTTGGATGCCAACTTGCTCTTTGGGTGTTTTTGTTTTTTGGTGTTTTTTGGGGGGTGTTTTGTTTTGTTTTTGTTTTTGTTTTGTTTTGTGTTGGTGGGTGAAAGCTTTTTTAGTTTTTTTTTCCTTCTAAAATAATCCCATCCCCACATCTACCCTTCCACATACAACTGTCTTTGCCCAATAGGCAGTTGAGCAACACTGGTCTCTGCAAAGGACACTGGCAATGCTAAAAGTCTGCATGTGGCTCTCCAGGACAGTCCCACAGAACAGAAATCATTCTGGGTTACTGGATGCATGGAAACCACATTGAGGTGAGGAAGCTCCCAAACAGCCAGTTACTGGTGACTGGGGAGTGTTCTGTCAAACTAACATCCACTTGCTTTTTTTCCCACAGCCCTCCTTAGGCATTTGCCTCTTGGACACGTAAACTCTTGCCAAAGGACTCCATTAACATATTCTGCCACTTATATCGTACCACTGAGTATCCTGTGCTGGGGAAGCCCTGATAGTCATCATGCCCAAAGCAAAGAGAAGGACCTCATTTTTGTAGACCCACCTTCCAGAAGTCACAGGATAGCATACAAAAAAGAGCTTTAGCTCAAATCAACATGCATGCTTTCAACACATGCCTTTTCTAAAGATCAAACTATAAGAGCTCCTATAATAGTAAGGTGCACTACAGGATATTTTGCCAGATAGAAGAGTATGACAACAAAAATAATCCTTGTATTTTAAAAATTAGGTACAATGAGAGTCTTCAAGATTTCCATCAGCTTCTCTAAGACCTAAGGCTATTGCTAAATTCCTGCTGGAGGAACTGACATGACAATTTTACAGGACTGATTTTTCAGTTCTCTCGCCTCTCCCACATAAACCCTTGGCAGCTATTAATATTCTCCAATGCACTTTTATTTTGGGGTCTTAAGAGCACCAAAGAATGGTGTGATCAGCAAACAGCTGCAGCTGTGTTACCTGCAAGCTATTTAATATCAGGAAGGAAAGCAAGTGCTGAAAATGAAGTGACAGAATATGCAAAAAAAAGATATGGAAAAAAAGAGGGTCTTTTTTTTCATCAACCTGTTTTACCAGTTTGGACATAAAAGTGGGAAGAGGGAATGAATAAAGGAAAAGAAACAAGCAGGGAGATCAGTATTAATCAGTATTTATACCATCTAGATTTAGTTATATACCCCAATAGGATCAATACAAGAATAATGTTTTCTAGAGTGTGATTCTGAGAAGGGAAGTAATTTCAAGTACTTGCTCTGAACTATTTGGTATAAAAGCTAATCTTGCCTTCAATAGATGCAGAGCAAGCCATGGGAGACTGTCTTGCCCCATGACTGTCTAAATTTATGGAGTGTGAATACTGCTCTCACTCAAGTCATCCAACAAGATAGGAAGACAAGGATATGAACTCCAGAGCCACATTTTGTAAAACATAGATGCTAGAGATAAGGAAAGCAAGAGTGGAGGTTTGGGGGTTTTCTTCTTGTTTGTTTTTTTTTTTTATTTTTTTGATGGGCAGAAAAACATTTCCACCTTTACATCCTTTCAGTAGATCGTAAGTACTATAATTCTATTTGCAGAACTTTATTGTAAGACTACTGGTCTCAGCAAACATTTGGGAATGAACTTTTCCAAAACAAAGTTCTTGCCTTCCCAAATCAGTAAGTATAGAATATCCACTAAAATGAATCCTTAACTGCAATAGTAAACAAGAAAGATGAAGGCAGCTCATCAACTCCTGCCATCCTTCTGCTTTATACAAATAAGCATTAAAGAATCTGCAATCAACACACAATTAAGACAAAACTAGTCCAGCCCAATATTGATTTTCATTTGACCTGACACACCAAAACTGACATGTACCCTACAGTAGTTGCTTTGAGCCTATCCTTTCACCTCAAAAGCAAGACAAAGCACCAAAGTTGCAAGATCCAGTCTATACATTCCAAGGCTGTTCTTTCAGTGCTCTGTAATAGTTGTTCAAGTGTTTTGGGCACATTTAAATCACCTGAGCTTAGTTGAAGCCTAATCCAGACAGTTTTGTAAATATGATCAATTGTTCTCCCATACTTACAAACAGTTTGCTCTTGTAAATGTACTTGCTCCTTCCGCTCGAGTCCTTTACTTCTTTACTGAAAACCAAAGACATCTCAAAAAGGAAAAGGTGCCTCTCTCTTCCCTTTCGAATCAGAGTTTTTGGGTCCCACACTTGGAAGGATTCTTGAAGGATGAGCTCTCCCTGAGATTCTATATTTTCATCAAAGCCTAAAAATGGAGTGAAAGATTCACCATGAAAAGTTGGTAATACAAGTAATGTAACAAGCACAGCTTCTGTTCATTAATTATATAATTTTTTTTCTCCCTGACACAACTTCCAAAAGATGAGATTCCAAGAACACGATATTAAAAACAAGACTTGATTTTAACACTGCAATATACTAAATGTAACTGCAGCTTAAATGTACTTCTAAATTTAGACATCCAACTGTTAAGAACTTAATCAACTCTTCTGGCAGTATTTTACCAACAAATGACAAATCTGTCTTTGTCAGCTTCTGGTAATCTCTTCTGCGATAAAAATTATTCCTCTTATGAGCTTTCTGCCACTGTAGAAAGTAAGTAACATGCAAAGACACAGAGCACATCAGGTTCTTCTAAGAGTGGCAAGCTCCCTAATGCCACCTTTTCTGGAGGCACATCTTCTCTACCATGTGGGCAATGAGCACAGAAATGTGTTCCAACTGGGGATGGAAAAACATGGCAACTTGGAGCTGTTGGCATGCAATCACAGCCTGCCATTGGTCATGCCAGAATTGATCCACAGTAAAGCAATTACCAGCTGGATCACTAATATTGAGACATAATGAAAAAAAGATGAAGATTGAGAACACCAACAATTTTACTTCCATTCTAATGGTATTATATTCTCCCAGTTTAATAAACAGATTTAGAGTTGGAGGATAACAAAAATTATCTACAATACTCCTCTGAGTGGTATCAAAACGTGTTTTAAATACATACTGCTTGCTAGTTCTCATGTTCTGAACAGGGCAACAGTATGAAGAGGATCAGAGAAGTTCCAACAGGATGTTCATTTAAAATCCTCCAGAGACATAAAAAGGAAATGTGCTCACTCACTATATTTGTCCAACATGGGGTGACTCAACAATGCACACATGATTTGTTGTAAAACCTACTTATACGAAATATTAGGATATTCTCCAGAGTCACATTCCCAGTGTTAAAAGACTATTACCAAAGCTGTTTAGCCTTTTTACTAAGACCACCTCCTGAACATGCATTTGGAACTGATCCTGTAAACTGACCAACATCCGTACTGTTTAAAATCAAGGAACAGAGGTGATCCAGAGCATTTATATGATCAAGCATCACATGTCAAACCAAAGTAAATTTTACAGTAACTAGCACAATACTGGAAATTCCACAACAAGCTGCATGCTACTACCAGAAGGCAGAGGGGAAGGAAAGGCATATTGACTAGAAGCATTTAGAAGTATTTATTTTGCAACTGTAGGGTAAGAGGGCCCTGCTTTTTTCTCAAAAAATTTAAACGCCCAAGAAAAACACTTTTATTACTAAATGTATGATTGCACCATTATAACATGATAATTTTTGAAAATTGCAAAACAGATTTTGGCAGGAAGTTGTTCTAAGCACATAGATGCATTACATCCAACCTCCAACTGTCTGCCATGAACATGATTATGCTGGCTTAGGTTTGGGCTAAATTGGCTTATGTTGACATTTTACTGCCAGAAGATAAGATTTCATGTCAACCAGAGTCTGTTATGGAACAGGCAGCAAACAGATGTGAAAAAGACAAACATCTTGGAGACAACTATTTGATACATAAATCATCAAAATCACCAATAATACGCTTATGTGCTTCATACAAAAAAGCTAAGGATACTGGTTAGAGAATGCAGTCAAAGCCAGCATATCTGATCTACTGCATTTTGGGTGAGTAGTGGACTACTTCATTAGCCTACATGTTTCTCAAATCTGTAGAGGCACAGCTATAGATCAAGGTGAAAGAACACGTAAAAAATTAACAAAACTGTACCAGCTGTCTGTAACAATTAATTTTCCTGAATAAATCTGCATATTATATAGTCCTGCCAAAATGGTATGAAAAATACAATTCCAGAGAAAAGAACATGGTCACAAAACAAAGTTAATCTGCAACACACAGTGAATTGGAAAGGCAGCTTGAATCCTACCTTCCAGCATGCTGAGGTGCATAGCATCATTGGCTCGCTTTGGCACACTAAGCATCACCTCCAGGCCATCCTTAATCTCACCTTTACCTTCTTCACAGCATGTGAGCAGCTCCTACAAAAGACAAGCAGAAAAACTGACTCTCTATCACTTATTTTTACACTAATATGACAGACAACCGAAGGTAATTCTAACAAACCAAAAATAGTTTTTGACATATAAAATCTTTTTGAACTTCTTGCTCTGCCAAGACAAGACAGTATTGTATCATAATCAGTTCTTCAAGGAGCAGCCCAAGATATCACTTCTAATTTAAACAGGTTTATCTGCTTAGTAAGAAATCTTTATGTTATGCTAAGAACTAAACTTTTTGATAAGCACAGACACAGTTATCAGATGTTCTGCTACATCAAGCCCAGAACAATGCAGCTGCCAAGTCAGGAAGATGGGGTAAAGTGGGGCAGCAAAAAAGGACCCCTCCTGCCTCCCATGCCAGTCACTGCTCCACTGCACCAAACACCTGCTCTGTACAACTGCTGATAAAGAGAATTTACACTGTTTTATTCTAGGTATTCCATGAATGACTGTGTTCATAGTTAAAAGCAACCTACAGACAAGACTTTTCAATACAGTCAAGCATTGACTAATGGACAGAAGTCAGAGAATTGAACATGCTGAAGTGTTGGATTAGAATTTAGGGCATTTAGTTCTCTGCCCATTCAACATCCCACAGATTTAACATAACAGCGCCTGAACTGATATTCAAATTTTCTCACAGCTTTTAAGCATTTGAACAGTATCAAGATGAAATGTAGGTTGAGTAACCAAAAGGGCATATTATGTTCCTTCTGTTATTCAAAAGGACCACTTAATTAATTCCCTCAGGTTAAATTCCTTTTTCCTTTTTTAAAGGGAAAGCCATGTCATGATCATTACATTATTTTTATTCAACTGCCAATACCACCATCACAGCAAAACACTACATGATCACATCTAAATTTTGCATGAAAACTCCACAGAACAGTGACAGTAACTAAATATCTCTCAGAGGTACAGAAAAAGAGCAGCTTCAATACCATGTGGAAAAATAAGCAAAACTTCAAGAACTGTAAAATGTTTCTGAAAAATCCATTTTACTATGCAGCAAAGACATCTGACTTTGCAAACACTGGTGAAACCAATCCATCCTAACACTTCCATAAAGTAGCAGGCTAAAGCATATTAATATTAATAATAATTGTTGGAATTAATACCTCGAAATTTCTGAAACAGCACAGCCCAAAGTATTTCTGTAATTATAACTTGACTAAGTTGCAACTCCTTGCAAGTGGAAAATAGACAATAAACTTCAGCCAAAAATGACAGATTTGTTTCCACCCAACGTGAGCTGAAATAGCCTCTAATTTTTCAGAAATTTCAAAAGCAATCACACACGGCTGTTCTCAAGTAAAAAGGGGAGTCACAGATCGGTTGCAGTGCTTTTGTAAGCTGCTACAACAAAACAAGCACTGCCACCTAACAGAAACCCAGCACAGCCCAAGAAAACTGCTACTCACTTGAGAAGACATCTGTCCACTGAGTGAGAGCTACAGGATTCCAAAAGTTGTGCTTATTTTAACAGTTACCATTTAGTTGACATTTCCAGGCAACATTACAAATAACAACTCTTTGTGCAATAGCTCTACAGGTACAGACACTATGTGTAAGTATTTACTGATACACATGCATATTGTGTGTCTTAAAGATACTTTATATTACAGTTTTCTATATAAATATATTATTATCTATTTTACAGTATTTAATACCATCAGCATGGTTTGCCAAAATGTGGTGTAGAAACCATTACAAAAATGGTTTTATAGCCACATACCCATGAATTACTTTTTTACCCTGGCAATGCAAATTATATTTTCTAAGTAAACATCAGTAGACAGGTATCCTTTTTTGGTTTACAGAAATCTGGACAAAAAGTTGCTTGTTTGTGCCTTCTTTCATTTTCAGTTAAAGTTTTGCAGCAGTATTTGCAGCTGCCCAGGATGTCGGGGTCTTGGAGGGCAGAGTAGAAAAACCCTCCTGATCTCAGCAAGAGCTTTCCCTTCTTATGACCAGCAGAATCAGATGAAGAACCCTGAATTAATACTGACCTTTAAAAGAAGCTGGTATTTTGTTATCCTTTGGACAGGTTTGATAAGGTAAGAGGAGATAGAGTTGGCCAGTCCATGTCGTTGTTGTATCTCCTGCATGGGAAAAGCAAACATTTGAGGACTGTGAGCACCAACACTCAGATATAAACTGTTTTGAGGGATATGAAATAATATACATTAACTACAAATTCTATTTTATCAGGAAAAAAAACCCCATAAAACAGGAAAACCAGGTATTACAGGCACAATGAATCATTATGCTGTGCATCTGCCTGCTCACTTGGTACAAGCAAAAGATGATTACCTCGGAGAGTACCTGTGAAATGTTTCAACAAACCTAAGTACAAAGAGCAACAGTTAGGGACACAGAACGTGTGGCAACACCTTTTTTAAAAAACACGAAGATCCGTACTTCTTTTGCTACTTGCAAGAGAGCAAAATCCCTCACATTCCAGTGTTCCTGGGAAAAGGCAGGAGTACGGAGAGGCTGAGGTGGAGGTTCCTCAGCATCCCTTGCTATTTCAGTGCCAAGAGCCACAGACGGCTTCATCCCCCACCAGAGGGAGCACCGAGCAGCAGTTTCCGACTGAAGGAAAGAGGTTACCAAGCACTTGAAAAGAAAACAGCCACTTACAAACAAAAAAGAACTTACAAACTTAGAAAAAAGAAGCTAAAGGTGGAAAACAGAACTATCTGATAGATAAATGGGATTATTACAGATTTCAGGTACTGACTGAGGCTGAACTCCACTGACAGGGTCTGCCATTTATCAAAGCATTGGATCTATTTTAACTAAGCAATTTCAAACAGCAAGTTATGCCCCACAGCCATGTGCCATCTATAGATGATTACAGTATCAGAAATTCCCAAAGTGACATACACATGAATACACATGGTGTTTTCATGGCGCCATCAGTGGAAGCGCTCAAGTTCTCTGTGCACAGAATTAAGTCTTCACACTTCTAATATACTTTAGTTGGATTAGGGGATGGACAGCTCTGGATATAGTGGTAGAACAGATGGATCAAACAAAAAAAATTGTTTCTAATAGTTTTATCAGAGGCCTGTGTTATTTTTTAAAATGGTATTTACTAAATTTTTCTTGGAATATTTTTGGTCATGTCTACCTGATTTTCTGTAACTTATCTGCTCTTCTTCAAACAGTGAAAACTTAACAGAGGCTCTACAGAAAGGTTTTGCCTTACAAGGTTTAGAAACCCCACTTCCTCAGTGATTAGACTTTTGCGATTAACCCCCAGGGCTTCAGAGATTTCCTCTATTTCCCTCTACTTGTACAACCAGTTCTAAAATAAACGGAGGTGTCACTACACAGCTCATGGCTCAGCTGAGGAAAAAAATGGAAAAAGAGAGCACTCTAATTGAATCATCTGCTAATACATGTCCAACCAAAACTCATTCACCACGGGAAAAATTCCTCCCTAAACCCTCTAACACATCTACATTTTTGTAGCTTTTTTTTTGCAGAACATTACATGTATAGACCATGGAACCGTGTGACTGAATAAGGAGGTTCAGCCCTTCTGAATAACAGCAGTGAACTGAATTACCACTACATGCAAATTACAGTTTAAAAGTGCTCCAAAAATTTAACCAAAATTTCTATTTCTATTACATACAATGCAAACTAAGCACATCAAAATGCTAAGATTTGCAGGATGTGCTTGTGTGAGCTGAAGATTCATGTCTTGGTTGTTGTTACCAGAACCTGCTTCCAATTCTGAACCGCTCTGATATTGAACAGCGACTTTTCACATCTGATTTGACAGCACTGTAACACCAACTGAGCAATGGAAGTTAACCATGTGAGATACAGGACTGATTTTCTTAAGCTGACAGCTTAATAAATGGCAGCATTATAGTAACAGCAAACTTGCATTTTCTTAACATATTAGGCACTCAGCAGAACTGCAAATACATGAGTCAAACAGCCAAGGCATGCTTTTAAGATGGACACAACATACTTACATCAAAGTATGCTCCTGCATGTTCTAATATCAGCTGAGTGGAATCTGGCTTATTTTTACAGTAGGTAACATACATCTGAAATTTGTCTGCCTGCAGAACAAAATGCAAATTTACCAAGGTTATCAGAGAGCATCATTCCAATCTCAAAGTTTTTACACCACTATCAGAGGGCTAATCTTCCCTATCAAGAAACTCAGCTGTACAGAATTATACTTCCACTCAAACTGACAGTGTACAAATATATATCAGGCAAGTAAGACTGAAAACAACAGTTATGAATATAAAAATAGGTTATTCAAAGCTAAGACAAACCAAATCTGCACACAGGTTTAGGCAACGTGCACACACTTCAAGAGCAGCTAAGGACTGGCATCTGACAGGAGTGCCCTAATTGTTGTTTTGTCAGTTAAAGATAGACACATTTTACTTAAACTTGAAGGAAGAGGTACTTTTACAAATCAAAAATGGATCTGAGAGCAAGAATTCATCCCGTCATGCCTCCTATCCCCCTTTCTACTTCTAAACATTAAGTCTGACTTCATTACCCAAGTAACGAAGCAATGCCCAACATCTTCTGGTAATTGTTCATATTTTTCCAATTCCTTGAGAAATATACTGTGGGTAGAAAAGAAACAAATAGTACAAGGCATATGAAACATGTTCATTACAGCAATCTGTTTGGATCTATTGTCTGTGAACAAAGGCCACTAGAAAACTTTCTGTAATACTAAATGTATAAGTTAAGGAAATAAAGGTAACCAGAATAGATGAAAATGTATAATAAAAGTACTAATATGAAATATAATTCAGTAAAAATTCTGATTACAAGATCAGAAATTGAACCAGTAGACATGCAGTTAATACATAAGAATACACAAAAATCTAGTAATTGCTGTTGTTCTCTATCAAGAAGGTTTCCTACTGTTTTCAGTTTCAAGAAAAGCTTTCATCTCAATTTAAAAAAACCCCAAACCTTGCTTTTTGGATACTCAAGTTCTCAAGTTAACACAAAGCATACAAAGAACTGTAAAATTGGGGTCTGGAATATGCTAGGGTATATTTTATTACTTCAAAGAGACATAACCCAACACAAATATGTACACAACCAGGAAACAACAAAGAAGGAAGATTCAGAGCAAGACTTCTGTACACAGATCCCCCTAAGAACCACTCCATTCACAAGAAATGGAGTGGACAAGTCTCTTTTATGCTCTGTACTCAAGTAAATGTAATAATGCTCGGGCATCTCCACAGAAGCTATAAAGAGCCAAAAAAGACCTGGGAGCCCTACTCTTTCCCACTAACAGCTGCATTTGGATATCAGGAATGAGGATTCTGAAAGAATGACAGAGGCCTAATGTTTGTGCTATATTTGTGTTTTATTGAGTTCAGTGGTCTTCATCTCTTTAGAACAACTGATAAATCTACAACAAAATTTTGGTGTATACAAAAAATTTCTTAAATGCTGAAAGATGCCCGAGACTTAAAAATACAATTCCTAATGGTGTACCAACCTCTCTGCAAAAAGCAACAGCTGAAATAATTTAGAAATGCAAGAGGAAAATCTTTCAGTTTTTTTCATGGGAAAGCATTCATTATTGATATACACAATATTTTCATTAGGAAATCCCTCAGATCATCATTTGGATTTAGCAGTAGTATGGAAATGGAAGATAAGTCACTCACTTATTGTGGAACTCATAAATTTCCTGCATGTTTCCAAAGATAATGTGTTCTTTGTTTACAATACCAGGCGGGATCTCCTCGACTCCACTTGTCATTTCCCACAGATATGTCTGCCCAGAACAAAAAAGACGTGTGAAAAGTGATGATAAACTCCAAACAGATGCAGCCAGGTATCTGTAAGTATGCATTCCTGGGGAGAAACTAGGCAAAGATCACACAGCAGCATCATCTTCAATTGTGACAGTGCCTGTTATGTCAAATATACCTTGTGATTTTGACAGTGAAATACAAGTTCTAAATCTGACAATTTAACATAGTCCCTGAGACTTCATCATTTAAAATGCATAGTGTTCTTGACAACCTCTAATGCTTCAGGATATTCCTTATCAAGGTCACGTCTGCAGTCTAGAAGTTCATGCTTTGTGCAACAGCTACCACTGAACATTAGTTGCTTCAGCATAACAATTACTGGGCACTTTTCCATGGAATCTCACTGAATTTCTATTCAAAAAGTCAGCTAGTAGCAGAACATGTGATACAAATAATAAGAGAATTAGCACAAGCTCTCCCCTATTGCTAGCAAAGCAAATAATGTAAACCCCTCCTTTTTCCCTCCTCTCTCTAAAACAAAAACCCCACACATGATTATGAATTGGGAAAGGAACAAATACTGAAACTCAGTACTAACAAAAGCAAAACATATAGGGTGAACTCTGAAATGGCTGTTAACAGATGTAATTCTAAGTTTCTTAACAGCAGTAAAATGACTTAATTTGATCCTGTGATTCTGAATCAAACATGCTCAGCTGTTAAAACCAGAAAAAAAACAGAAAGCAATGGATTGAACCCTGCCTTCAAAGATTAGTGAATAAAAGAAAACTCACATCCATGCATTCCCGGAGGTCTCTTACGTAAGCCTTTTCTGTCTGAATTAGCTCAGCCATAATGAACCTTAGGTGACAACAGAAAGAATAATCAAATCTCAGTCTGTTAGATCACTATGAATGCGTAATAACCAGAGTACATCTTTCTCCTCATCAGCTTTTGCTTTTCCACTGCAGCAAGAAAAACCTGAGAACTGAAATGTGAAGAGAGACAACAGAGGAAGGAAACCTAAGAGGTAACATCTCTCCATTACTAACCAGGACAAAAAGAAATGGGGAAGGAGATGGAATTTTTTCTCTAACACATTGCTACAGTCATTTAACTTTTGTCTTGCTTCCTCCCCTTACACATTTATTTCACATTATTTCTAAAAAGGAAAAAAGCATGTTAAAAGAAGTCTAACAGTTTTGAAAATTTAAGATTCTGTCATGCTAGAATTATGTGTGAGAACAAGCATGTGAATAAATGGCAGTAAGAGATACTGAGTACTATCATCTCTTTTTACCATTTAAATGATTTCTAAACTGCCAGATGAGCCATGACAGTTGTTTCATTATCAGGATTGATTTATGCATTCTCATTGATTAAAAATAAATAAATGTATTACTCTTTCCTGCGGGCAGACTTTCGTTTTTCTTCGTTAAGCTCATGAGCAGCGTCGCGCAGTTTCACCTCTGACCCAGGGACACTGGCTGGGATTATATCCAGCTGCAAGCTTTTGCTCTTTATTAAAGAAAGGAAGAATTAATTAAGAAAGGAGACAGGAGAAAAAGGTAGCTAAATCAAATGCAAGTAAAGCTTATTTGACTGTCATCACACTCAAATTTCTCTTACCGATTTATTGGAATCAGAGGAAATACCCAGAGCTTTCTCTAAAGAGGTCCTGTATTTCTCCATGCGCAGGGAAAAGTCTCTGTACCTCTTATCCACTGCTGTGACACATTTTTTAATCTCTGTTGCATGAGCATGCCCTTTTTCACAAAAGCCATCAGCCAGCTGTATCAACAACTTCACCCTCTCTTTGGTTTGCTATGAAAACAGGAAAATATCGAACAGTTACAAGCTTTACCTGTCATGCAGAGGGTAATTTTGCTTAACTGCTACTAAGTGCAATTAGAGAAGGAATTGAAGAAGCTACCTTCCTCCCCTCTCTTCCCAGAACTCCTTTAAACAGATACCTTTTACCTAATAAAAATAGCACAAGAGTAATGTAGGCTTCCTTGGGCTTTATTATTACATGACTAGAAGCAGATTGTTTGTTTTTCTTTGAAAAATATGCTTCATATCTAACTCAGAGATTAAATTCTGCTAGGCAAGCCTTTCAGCGTAGGTACTCTTGCATCAATATAAAGGCATTTTGATGCCAAAGAGGGTACTTTGTTCATTACCACTGAAGCACTGGTATTGGACCTGGCCGACAGTCTCAAGATTCTACCTCCATTAGACACCACAGAAATGTTGAAATAGAAGTAAGTTTTATTATATGCTTTACTCTTTAATGGGTTAAGACTAAATTCTTTAAATCTTTTCTATACTATGCTTTGTTGCCACAGAGTTGAGAGAAACTAACAGAAACAAGTAGTTACCACCAAATCTGTAAGTGCTTTTCCCAAATGACAAGCCGCCTAAGATTATGCACTTTCTTTCATGTAAATCATAAATCATCCACAATGGATGAGTTTATATATCCATCTCTCTGTCATGAGTGAAGTGTACTGTCAGGGCCCTTGCTAGCAGGGAGTTAAGCAAAACAGCCAATAAAAACTTGCCTCTTACATTATTGAAAAAATCAAGTTTGTCCTCTCTTAATTATTTTTATTCCCTAATGGGAATTAGCAAGGGCTAGCATATCCTCCCAAGAGGTAGCAAAATGCCAAGGGAGTGATACAAAAAACATCTTTTCAAAAAGGGCACCAATATCATCTGCAGGCTGACAAAGGAAATAAGGAGGAACAGTGCCGCTCTGCATACTGGAAGGAACCCAGCAAATTAAAGTCTGGAGCAAAGATCAGACAGAAGAAAATCCAGATTTGAACATCTAAAATGATCTCTGTTCTTTCTGGATTTTCTTTTCTTCCTTCCCACATGTCCCCTGACCATCTCCATCTCCAAGTCTCTTCTGAGGTGATCCTTCAGACAAACGAATACTTGCTTACTTTCCTGGGCTCTATTATTTCTCTATGAAGGTTGGAAAGCCAGAGGGAGAAACAGGTGACAGTTTGAACAGGTGGTAAAACAAAACAGAGACAGACAAGGCTAAAAACTCAGGGATTTCAGTCATGCAATGGTTGTCTGTTTCACATGTTTCACATGTGAAAACTTGTAAGCCTCAGGAATGACATCTGCATCTCTGTAAAGGCCTCCAGAGATGCAGAATTACATTCTGCTGCCTGACTGAAAAAGGTCTACAATAGAAGCAGAGAATACTTAAATAAAATGAGTTACCTAAAAAATAAAGTGTTAATATTTTTACTATCTTCTAATTAATAAGCAGAATAAAAATACATCTGGTTCAATTTTATATCCTAAATGAACTTTCAGTAATTCACAACCATGAAGATATGGAAGTGAAAATCAAAGGCCCTGAAAGGTATAGAAAATACTTTTAAGCTACCTCACAGTGATTTTGTCATGAGAAATCAGCAGCACATAGGGCTCATGGAGCTCCAGTAACAATGAGTATCTGCTGGTTATCTTCAGGTTTATTCTACTGTCAGTGGAAATAGAGACAGAAAGCCACTGCAAGTAACCAAATCTCGATGGACACATCTTTGGGGGATTTTTTAATGGGCAGGGGGAATTCAGTTGTTTTATTTTGTTTCAAATCTTACATAATTCAACTTCTATTCAACTTGTTTATCAACAACCTGGACAAAGGAATAGAATGCACCCTCAGCAAGTTTATTGATGGTACAAAACTGGGGGGACTGGCTGTGCTGCCTCGGTGGAACGTTGATAGGCTGGAGAGTTGGGCAGAGAAATCTAATGAAGTTCAACAAGGGTAAATACAGGGTCCTGCAACCTGGAGAGAATAACCCCAAGTACCAGCATGGGTTGGGTGCTGATCTACTAGGCTCTGTGGAGAAGGAGCTGGGAGTCTTGGTGGATGAGCATGAGCCTGCAGTGCCCCTGTGGCCAGGAGGGCCAATGGTATCCTGGGGTTCATCAGGAAGAGTCTGGCCAGCAGGTGGAAGGAGGTGATCCCGACCCTCTACTTGACCCTAATGAGGCCACATCTGGAGTATTGTTATAGTTAAGGAAAGACAAGGAGCTAATAGAGAGGGTCCAGCAGACCAACGCGAAGATGGTTTGGGGTCTGGAGCATCTCTGTAATGAGGAGAGACTGTGGGAGTTGGGCCTGTTTAGTCTGGAGAAGAAAGAGGATCTCACCAAAATATAAAATATCTCAATGGTGGCTGTCAGGAGGATGGTGCCAGACTCTTCTGTGATGCCCAGTGACAGGATAAGGACTAATGGCCATGAACTAAAACACAGGAAGTTCTAACTCAACTGAGCAAGATCATCTTTGCAATTGAGGGTGGCAGAGCACCAACAGGCTGCCCAGGGATGCCATGGAGTCTCCCTCTGTGAAGACATTCAAAACCCACCTGGACACATCCCTGTGTAATCTGCTTTTGGGGACCCTGCCTTGGCAGGGCAATTTGACTAACTGATCTCCAGAGATTCCTTCCAACTCCAAGTATTTTTTGATTTTGTGATAATTTTAAAAATTTATTTTACCTTCGCTGTGATCTGAAATTCTTCATGTTCTTTTAACAACTCTTGAGTGTGCTGGATACTGGAACCAGTGGAAGTATGTGTGGATAAATAAAACTCTCCATTGTCATGAATCCATTCCAGAGCCTAAATAAAGCAATAATGAAGGAAAGTAAGAGAAAGGCAATATATTTTTACCAATAGAAACTATCAGTACACATCAAACAAACACACAGTTTGACCACAGGTGAATTTTACTCCATGTCACTTGTGGCAATCATCTAATACCTCTACAATACCAAATGGCTCATAACTCTGAAATAATTCACTTAGTCTGTGAAGCAATGCTTAGAAAATTAAAAATGACTTATGAAACCGAACACTTCAGGGAAGTCCACTACTGCACGACTACAGCAGTCCACTGTCGAAAGGTTCTAGCTAATTGTGTTCACAGTTTTGGTAGTATACTCCCCAGCTGAGGAAAAAAAAAAAATCACATTTTTGGTGCTACAGGGGACAGCTATACTCAGAAATATACACGTTCCGACTTGGAAAAATTTACATAAGACCACCAAGCATATAGGTTAAACTTTCCAAGCATGTAAGATTTAACTATCACTTCACTCTTTTGCTGACATGTATTCCAGCCTCACAAAGTGTAGTCTGTGCTCCTACAAATTAAACCTGCAGCAGAGAAGGAACAGTCAGATGTCTCAGTTAAACCAATTCATGTATGTATAAGTAGAAAAAATACGAACGAAGAACTGCAAACTAAAATTGTTTCTCTTCCACATCCTGACACTTCATTTGCTTGCTATTATGAAAAATGCTGACACATGCAATTATCTGTGGTCTACCCACATCACCTGGTGCCATTTTAAGCATAACAGTGGTCATAAGGAATCTCTGGCTCCTGAAAAAAGCAAGAATCGTCTCCAACTGCTGCATAACAGTAAAAATCTAATTGACAACTGTTCTGCAGCTCTCAATACAGGCTTCCTACAGCAGCAGGCAGAGGGATGGGAGCTGAGAAACTTCTCGTTTCTGACAAAGCCAATAACAGATGTTCAAAGAGTTTTATACAGCATGCTTAGAACCACCCTATTGCTAAATGCATGTGTATCTTCCGTATCTTCAGTAAATACACAGAACACTAGACAAAAACTTAATACCCCAAGAGAAAAAGTAGTAGACTGCTACTGAGTTCTCACTCTTCCCTTAAAAGGATAAACTGAAATTATGAGTGTTAGCTACCCACACTAGCAGGAACAGGGAAAGATTTATCCTGGTGGATAGTCGATATGTATGTTTCACACACATAACCTTATACTCAATCAGGAAAGGCACTATCTGCATTATAATTCCACCAATTATTTAAGTGCATCAAATCTGTCATGAAACAACGTTGATTCCCTTACTTCCACTTCAAATGCTTTTCCTTCTTGGTACAAAACCTGAAGTGAGTAGAAAGCCTTTAAAATTCAACACCAAATGTCAATGCCAGGATGCCATTTTCTTAGTCACATCCTAGTGCAGGTGCAAGCCTGATGAGATGGGTCTATACTTTTGAAAGTTGCTGATGGAAACAAGCTGACAACTCCTGGACTTCTGTCAAAAAAGCAACATTTCAACCAGCCACCTCTATGACACGTACTGTCATTCTAATGTCAATCTTTGCAAGTGCAGACTGATATGGACAGGCACAGCATGGCTACTGATATTACCAACAACATTTAATACTCACTTTTAACGTTTTAACCTTTGTCTTTTTTCTGTGGCATTATTGCACAATGCTGGAATGAATGATGAACAAAAAGCTTTCCCTCCCCAAATCATAGAGTGGTTTGGGTTGGAAGAGAACTTAAAGATCATGTAGTTCAAATTCCCTTGCCATGAGAATGAAATGTCTTTTCATAACTTGCTGGCAGCTCTCTGGAGGTACAGTATGACAGAAAGTTCGACTTTATCTTAATTCCTACAGTTTAGATCAGTTTACATTTCACCTGAGGTATCACTACAAGAATTGGAGAAATCACTTTAGGGATCAGGTAAGCCCTTAACTCCAAAAGAATTTGTGAATCTACCATTGTGCTTGCAAACTACTAAGATACCTTTTCCATCACAAGGGTATCAAGTTCTGAAAGCACAAAGAACAGGTTCTTCCAAATTCCAGAAAGACATCTAAATGAAGAGAGCAATGTTTCCATATTTTTGGCTAATCACTGTGGAGTCCCATATATAGCTTGGTTCGCTTTGCTTTTTGATGACTGAACTGGTGATTGCTGAAAAATGGGATTTACAATGAAAATGCTGACAGATCTTTATCTCCAGTGGTTGACTGTTAGTTAGTAATCTCTATACAAAAACAAGTAGATCATGTGTTTGTCAGAGGTTTAAATTAAGGTTATTCAAAAGTGGGGTGGGGAAGTGAGGGAAGGGGGGCAGGGAATGGATGGTAGTGCTGTTTTAAAGAAGTATCACTCCAAAGATATTCACTCCAAGATACAGCTAGCGTTAATTTATTTGTGATAGCATGAAAGGCAGACTTGAGACTTGTTTCAAGAGAGCAAATCAGACCAATAGTATTTAAACTTTTGTCTAAATTAGCTGTCAAAAAGAAATAAAAAATAGGGTTTTGAGCTCTTTTAAGAGAATTTGACTATATTTTACACTATGGGCACTGTATCCTTTTCAGCAGAACAGGAACAGATAGCTTCCTTTCTTTGTCTTATAACCAGTGTCAAAAAAAAACCAAAACAAAACCCATCACAGATCAATCTACTTACCACTTCCATCTTGAACCCCCTACTTATTTTTAAGGCATGTGTTTTGATTAGTGAAGGAGATTTTTTTGTGTGAGTGTGGTAGTTACTTAATAGTTCTTTCCAAACTGATAAACTTAACAAAATACCAAGAGGTGGATCTATCACACAAGAAACCATGAAACCAACTACACAAAGAATTGAAAAACCAAAGTAATTCAGTTATTATTGTTTAATGAGTTATCCAACTTGTCAGATTTCTAGAACTGCCAATCAACTTAATTAGATATTTTTCCTCCAACATCTGAGAAAAATGCTGCTGCCTGTAATTTCCCCAGACAAATTAGGTGTGTGCGTAAAAGTTAACAAGCATAACAATTTGTCAAACACAAGCTTGCAGAAATTAGATTTGCCAGTACCAGATGAAGCTGGCAGATGCAAAACATCACCTTGAAGTTACAACAGTTACAGACACATTGCCTCACTGAATTTAGTTGTTCTGTATTAAAGGGAAGGCAAAGAATTCAATTTGCTACTTTTATCCTTCTGATGTTTTAGCCTTATGAAATATTGAAGGCAATGACAAATTTGTTACTGTGAGAAGACAGTGTATGTCAACCCTCAGTCACACCAAATAGGATTTTCATATGAAACCCTCACCTGCTTGGCACTTCTTTCAAACACCACATACTGTTGGCATTGATCAAGACGTCTTTTACGCATGGTCCAATAATGCAGCACACGATTCTCCCTCTGGAAGAGTTCATTCAAAATATCTGAAGAAATGAAAAGAGAGCTTATGACAACCAAATTTAAAATATCACACTAAAATCAGGAGAATTAAGTACTTTGGATTGTATAATTTACTATACACTTACTCTTTCTGTTACTTTTTGCTTTGCTTTTTTCCTGACATTAATGAAACACAGAATGCTCCTTTTTCATTACTTACAAAACTGCTGGTTAAAGAAACTAGCGATGCAATTAAAACTTACTACTGACACCTTTTTTCCTCTCAAATATTTGTCACATGGGGACTGCCACTGCTTATAGCAGGATTGAAAATGCAGGCTGGTAAAGATGGCATTTGATAGGGTTTCCTCAGAAAGAATGAGAATGCAAAAGTAATCACAACATGCTTAACATATTATATTACTCGAAGCAAAAAAAGGGAATTTTTAATGTATCAGTCTCCTATAAAGTATTTTAATGATTTAATACAGATGAACAAATTTACAAACTCAGGTCACCACAAGATCAAATGCCGCATAAGCAGACATTATATGTACAGAAACCCAAGAAATAAAAATAGGCAATTATTAATTTTGTAATTCTCTATTGAAAAAAAAAATCAAACCCAACAATGTATCATTAAGCTTACTTGTTAAATATGAATGTTCACTGAACCTTGACAGAACTTCCAGGTAATCAAATAATTAACTCCACAGTTTGTTATTCCTGAGTATCAGAAAACTCACATTCAAACACACCATGTCCAACCTTTTAAATTCTTCCTAGCAAAGACGTTGTGCTTACAATATGCACAAGATCTTATCTGAACTCTGTTTCTTTAATGCTTATGGTTTTTCTATCAAACAAAGAAATTCTAGCAGTTTCCTGTGAAGCTCACTTTACCCACTGCTGCCTCCAGAGCAGCAGCCCTACTTGGTAGCTATTGCAAACTCAGAGGGACACTGAGACCTGTGGAGACACTCAATGTCTCCTCCAGGTGGTTCTGTTGGAATTGCATAGAGCCAAAAGGGAGGTCCAGTAGAAGCAGAAGAGACCACAGAAAAGGCTTATTCTTTACACCAACACTTCACTTGCTTTTCTACTTCTACTCAGAGCTGGCTATTTTCCATAATCCGTAATTATGAGTGGAGGCTGTCAGGCGCTAGGAATCTTAAGGTCTCTGCATTCTGCTCTCCTACTGTGCAGGTCCACCATGTTTTACATTGCAAAAGCTAACAACTCCAAGAAACAGTTTGACAGAGAAGCTCAAATAACAGGAAGCCTGAGGGGAAATGCATCTTTGTCTACCTCATCAGAGATCTGGGCCCAAACACAACCACTTGTCACAGACTCCCTGAGGATTATGAAATCTGTCTGCATCACTGCCAGCATCCTCCTGCTTACAAGCACCATATTCCCACTTGCCACAGGGTGCTGAGATTGCCCAGAATTTGCTTTTGGTTGGAATGTGGTCACTGCGGCCAAGGTTTTATTTTTGGCTGGTCAGGCTCCCCTCAAATATGCTTCAGCTAATCCATCCCTTAGCCAAGCTATGAGCTGATCTGCTGGGAGCCTCCCATGCTTTCTCAGTTTTATTTCTGCCTTATGTCACCTCCAAAACACTTTCTCAGAGTAAATGCCAGATTTCGGGAGGCAGGGAGGTGGAGTGGGTGGGACACAATTATCATTATAGAATGAAACACACCCAACTGGACACACCATATAAAAAGAGACATCTTGATAGTGACGCAAGCAAAGTAGTTCTGACAAAGAGCAAGCAAGGTGAATTTAGCGAATTGGAACAGCATTGTTCTGTCAGGACATGATACAGATGGCAAGGCAGTGAGAGATATTTGGCTGGGCACTGTTAGTGTTAGTGCCATTAATTTCTTGGACTGACAAAGAGGAGAAAAAATATTCTATAAACTATTGTAAGGAAGTTATAGAACATCAATATTTAATACTAAGTTTGGAAAAGCATCTCTATATCTCAAACCACCTGAAATATAGTCCCTGTTGTTGTCATTTACTTTGATTCTGACATTTGTTAGGATTGTTCCCGAAACTTTTAGCTTCTTCTCCAGGCTCAGAGAGCTCTCAGCTGTCTCTAAGCATCCCGGTCCCTTCTATCAACCTATCTAAAAATATAAGCACCATTAGACAAGTTCCTGAACCACGCTCAGTCGCAGTCTGTACAGCAGAGACAGGTAACACAGATGCAAACAGACTCAGCAGCCAAAACAAAGATGAAGATGCTCTCATTTCTGAGCTTACAGCAATTGTCACCAACTCAATCCACCAGACATAGCACAGTTTTAGACCACAATTCCTTCCTAAATGAGACAATATTTGGGTACCCTTAACTGCATATCAAAGAAATTATTTACACAGTTGCAGGGACATAAGGGTACCTCTCAGAATTCAGTACCACTATAATTCCTGTTCCCCATGAAGCATGTACTTAGCTAAACTTTGCCTAGAATAAGACACCACATTAAAACATGATTTTTTCACATAATTTAATCTGCATCTGGGAATAAGAATCAAGTACACCATTGAATGAGATTTTTGAAAAATATTCAGCAGTTCTGCAGAAACTCAAGGATTACTCAAGTTTTTAAGGCAATAATTTATAAACTATATACTGATTGCAGTCTGCCAGTTTCAAGCATACCTCTGAGTTGTAATGTTCTATTAGAACACATGTAACCTCTCTTTCAGCAAAATAAACACTCAGTGTTTTTCTCAATTCAGAAAAGAGGTGAAAGGAGAACTTGAAAAACAGAGTGAATTTTTATATCATTTGGTCAGCTACCTCCATATCACTAAGACCTAACAGGAAGGAGTCTCCACTAGTTCTATCTTAATTCATGTTTAATTCTCAGTAGCATATATTACATGGTTTACAGGGGGAAGAGTATTAGAGCAACAGCTTATTTTTTTCTACTTGGAGATTTCTGCTGGTTTTTTGTTGCTTTTTAAACATGTATCATCCAGAATTTTAAATATACGCAGAACATGCATAACACTATGGTTCTGACATGGAATTATTATTCTTAAGGTTATTAGTAGAAATCTTTCTATCCTTTTCTCATATGAGCACATTTACCTTTCTCAGAATGATTGTTCTTATACAGGTTTCAAAACTGAATTTTAAAAAATTTTGTCTAATACTCAGTAAGTGTGGTAGCTACAATCTCCCTCTTGCTTCTGCTCTGTTTTCTTTGTCTCTTACTGAAAGAAGAGCTAAGTGACAAATGTCAGTTTCAGTTATTGATACTGTTGGCATTTATGTTGAGATTTTGTTTTGTACAGTTCTATAAATGTTGGGGAGAGAGGAAAAACAACCCTTTGTTGTAGCTCTAAACACTCGAAGTTTCAACTGCCACAGTCCATTTATTTCCTTAGGAGTGAAAATATGGCCAATATCCTATTTCTTTCCAACATAAAAAGTTCAATATAGGGGAATCTTCAACTTGAGTACTGTCAGACTTTGACTTGAGTTACTTGAGTAAATTTCCTGGATGAATTCAACATGAACTGTTTTCCCATTGTAGTCAAAGTGAAGCAGTGAACATGTCCTTTTCGAATAATCATCAAGTAAATTAGAGCGGAAGTGACCTCTGGAGGCCATCTGTTTAAATCCCCTCTTCAAAGCAGGACTAACTTCCAAGTTTTTCAGGGGCTTGTTCACCTAAGTTTTAAAAATTCTTAGGAGTACAGATCCTACTACCTCTCAGAGCTACCTGCTCTAATCTATCTTGCTGTAACACTTTCTCCCATTCAGAATTTTCCTTGCTGCAACTTCTTCTCTGCACTTATTGCCATGTTCCTCTTGAGTCTGGCTATATCATATGAATAACTGCCCTTTGAGTACATGCAAACAGCATTTAATTAGAAATTAGACTTCTCTGGTTCTGAGACTGTAGCATGGCCACAGTGTTCAGTCACAGCTTCAAAACGCACAGAGCAGAATATAATTGGCAATTAAATTATTAAAATGCAGTATTTACTTCTGAATCTCTCTGATCTCTGTTCTGCTACCACACCCATCAGGTATGCATACCCTATTAATTTTTGCACTTTTGTCCCTCAAAGCCCTACAGGTCTCTCTCTCTCCATTCCCTAGAGTGCTTATTACACCTTAAAGCTGTACTGCATATTATTAATCTTAGCAAAAGCCAAGTCTCAAGGTAGTAGCTCTTTCCAGCTTCACCTCAGCTACTACCTGTCTACACATCCAGATGTAAGTTGCCCCATACTTCATGAAGTTCCTCAACACTGGTTCAAACTATCTAAAAAGCTCAAGGGCATCATACAAGCAATCATCTCATATCGCTCAGGCACTCACAGGGAACTTGCCAAATGTATGACACCAACACACTGAATAAGCTTACACTGATCAGTTCCCATTTGACTTCAGACCAAACATTATCATGTGGAAATTTACTACTTCATTGTCTCAATAAAAGCAGCACATTTGAGTCTCAAATAGAAAGATTAGGTATAAGTAGCAGATAAAAGAATTCCAAGTAACTTCATTTGGGTATAAGAGACTTTGAAGACTGTCAGCTCTTTCAAAGTATGCAAGCAATTTGTTTCCTGTTAAGACTGACAGAACTCTTTCCACTTGGGCAGGCTTCGCTACTCCATCACCACACATACCACAGCACATGATGATGATCACATTCTTGTGAGAAGAAAGAGAACAAGAATTCCCTTACTTTTCACTTGTTGTTCAGGTGCTTTGATGTGTGTCACCATCCCTGGCATGTTGACACTGTTCCTGTGCAGGTATTTCAGGAAGACATCAGCATTCCTCCGAGCCAGTGTGCAGGCCTAGAGAGTCAGAGGTACAACTTTATTTGAAGATGCACAAATACACTTGCAGAAGTGATTAAAGATCTTCCTAACCCCCTTCTTGTACATTTGCCACCCTCTTCAGTTTTGGAAAGCATTTTATGTTAAATCTTTTCTACAAGTAAGCCATGCCAACCCAACTATTAAAACAGATATTCTGCCAAATAGCAGTTACACCTTACCTGGCAGAAAAAAAATAAAGCATATAGAAAACCCCAAATAAAATGCTATTCCTCTTTTCTGAAGAACCTGAAAAGCAATTACCTGCTCTAGGGCCTTCAGCATGACTCAGAGGTCACAGAGAAGTTTGTGTAGTGTATGTGCCATGTGCCACCTGAAGTTGCTTACTGTGTAAACAGTGCACAGGCTCATGTACCCAGTTGCATATTCCAAAACATCCATTAGTACTTTAAACAAAAAGTGAATGCTCTGCTGAAATGAAACCAAAAGTGCTAAAACAATAATACCTGCTCTTAAAATACTAAGGCAAGGCCTTGAGAGCTTTCAGTCTTGACACTATATTGCAAGCACTCAGCTCAGCTCAACTGTTGTGCTCATCTTAACATACATCAAATACTATAAATGGGCTGTCAGTCTCATTTTTAACTTGCAAATTATGGAAGGCTACTTTAAAAGGTTAGATAAAGGTAGAATGGTTTGGTACAGTAACAAAGACACTAAGTCATTTCTCATACAATTTTAAAACAAAGATTAGTAATTCATGCCAGCTGCAGAAGGATTGATTAGGCTGTATACTTTGAGTTCTGTTAATATGTTTTTGAGGGTTGTAATCTGTGTAATGCGAACAAAAAGGTTTTTAACAAAAGTTTTATTCTGCTAGTAGCCTTTCATGGTAAAACTGGAAAATGCCTTTGATAACAGAGTTAGTTACACTGCTCTGCAAGCACATGCTACGCATTTAACTCAGTATGATCAATAACCTTCTTCACTAGGACATTAGTTGGGAACAAAAATCTTTCATTTATCTGAAGACTATTACACAAAACCCAACTACTCCCAGATGCCTGTCTAGCAATTTCCTCCTTCCTATTCCTGTGTAGTCCGAGTACACCTGAGAGCTGCTCTGATGCACAGGCAGCAATGGCACTGTGTGACTTTCACTTCTTGTCCAAAGCAGCAGCCTTTAAGCATTCTTTACAGTGATAGTTGCTCAAAGCAGTGACTTCCAATTCCTCCTCAGTCACATTGGGAGATCTGACATCTACTGAAGTTCAACAGGAAATGTATTTATAAAACTGGCTGCAATTTTATACACTTGGCAGTATTCTATTAATCACTATCAGAAGCACTTAACACACCACTTCCCACATCTTTGCAGCTGGGGACGTACCTGTAGTTTGGAACAGGCACTGTTGCTTTCCACAGCCACGTCAGCACTGTAAGAGCTGTTTGCCTGCATGCTTCCCAAGACACAGGAAATCGCAAAGAATCCCCAACCTTACCTTTAGAAAGGCTTCCTTCTGCTCCAGGTGTTTGCTTATCATGGGAGTAACATGATCTGTTTCAGAGTTGGGACCCAGTTTGTCTGCTCCCCCACACCAATCTTCCTCTCGCTTATATTCTTGCTCCAGGCTTTCCAGCACACTGCACACCTTTCAGGAAAAAGGAGACCCATTCAGTAAGGCAAAAAATCAAAACTCAGACCTCAAAAACAAGAAAACCAATCTACCCTTACATATACCCTCTAGCTTCTGACATGTTTTGACTGGGACTAAGGTAACAGACTTTGCTGTAGGTTTGCAAGCACTGGCCTGCTCATGTGGAATTGTTCAGAGGCTGTCCCTAAAATTGTTCATCTTTCTCTGCCTCTGTGATTGCATAGTTCTGGATGGGCTTAAGCTATGACTGCAGAGGAAGTAACCTTGCCAACCTCTTCCCAAGCTTGTCTGTGGACAAATAGATTAAGCTGATTTTTATCTGACTCCCATACAAAAACCAGAAAATGAGTAAATACAACCAAACCTCATCAACCATTTTTCAAGTAATGTTGTTTTATGCCACACTGAGGAATTAACCAAGGAAGATCACAGGTCATGTAGCATTTCTGTACCTGTTCAGAAGTTTTATAGAAGGCAACAGAGGCATTCACAAGCTTGAGACGGTCCTCCATCTTCAGCATCAGCTGCTGCCAGTGGGAAGCAACCTTCTCCGCACACTCCCGGATCATATCCATATCATAGTGATTAGCCTGCAGCATTGCCTCTGCCTTCTGCTGAACCTGCAGGGCACTTTGATGTGTTTTCTGACAAGAGGTGAAAAGTCAGGAGTTCAGTGGAGCACTTCAGTTCATTTACTTGGACACCTCAGAGGCTCACATTTCCACTGTGTCAATGACACTTCTATACATGCACAAACACTCATCGACTAAAAATTACTGTCAAATAGTAACTGTCTAGCATTAAGCCACATGTGACGTATCTATGCTGCATTACATGTTGTTGCAATTATGAATTTCAGTTTGATTTTCTTTCCCTTCACAGTGAGAAAAAAGATGACAAAAATGTATCTTATTTTGGCAATCTTTACAGCTTTAACTTCAGTCTTTTGCACATCAGTAGTGAGAAAAGGAAGGTGCAGGCATGCAGACCAACAAAAAAGACAACTGTCTATTGACTGTAAGCAAATTTTTTAACCTTATTCTCTGTGCAGATGAATACTTGCCTATAAACAAGTAATATAAAAATACTAAGTATAATTATATCTGAGTAAAGAATGGCCTAGGAAACATAGATTTTTTAAGCTTCCTCATAATTTATTCTTAAATTTACAAACACCTAGAGGTCTCATGATTTTTATACTTGAAAGTTATCAAAGCTCTCAGAATGAAGGTGCATACAGTGCAAACTGTAATTAAAAAAAAATAAATCAAGAGAGGGGAAGCATAAAACTCTACCAAACAGGAAATGAACATTAAAGAGTTACTGCAAGGTAGAGTACTTCTGATAATAGTCTACCCAAACAATCATAATATTGCTAATATTATCACTAAGTTACTCATTAGTGTATGTAAATGAATAATACTGCACTTCAATCAATCTTAAGAACCTTGCCTATTTTTTTTGCAGCAATATGACCAACTTGATAAGTTTAATGTGAAGCCATGGAAGGGGGATTGACACATCACTATACACAAGTTTCAGTGAAACCTACTCTCAAATAAAAATGGAAACATTAGGGGATGACCTCAGAATACATAAAACTGCCATTTCCTGGTCCATTTATTCTTTTTTTTTTTACATTTAGCATTACAGGTTATGTTCTATGAAAGAAATAACAAATGAAAACACTATTTTCAGAAAAATTGCTGTTAAACAGCTATCACTTTACAAAGATGGAAAAGACACTGAGAAGATGTCTATCTGGAACTGCAACTTCAAAATAAATAAGAACAAAAACCACCTTCTCAATGTTTTCGTCTCTTTGCCATGAGTTCAACAGCTTTTCCTAAACTGAAAATACTGTAGCATGAATCCAAGAATGCTATTTACAGAGAACTGTAAATACAAGGCTATGGTCAGTAAAATGGTGCTTTTTACCTCTATGGCATGTTGAAACTGCTCATGTTCCCTCTGTAACTGTTCTGCCTCCTGCAAAGAGCTAGCAGTGATAAGCCCAGCATTTAACATTGACTCTCCATTTCGGATCCAGCCCAAAACCTGTAAAACAAGAGAAGACCATGAAATACACAATTCCACTGCCAACCAACAAAAATGCACTACTGTAGGGGCAAAAACATTTAGGGTCACATCAGCACTGGAATCAATAACTAAATAATTTGTTAATTACATACTACAGTAAATTCTCTATTGAGTAAGCACAGTGAATGACATTCACTACAACTTCACTCAGCTAACAATTCCAGCTTGCAGCCAACTACTATATGCTTGTGGCTTCAGTTCATACTCTGAAAAAAGGCTGTGCTTCTGTTTCTGTCACCTGAAAACATAGAACAAGTTATAAGCAACAGTTGCCTAAAAGCCAGTGTCAGTAATGCAAATTGAGGACATACAGCTCAGTAAAAAGTATGCACATAATTTTGAAGAGTAATGTTGAGGAAACTGTGGTCACTGAGTGTCCTAACTGCTTAAAGATTTTCATTGTTCAGAATGTGCCTTCTTTGATGTGTCCAGTGAAACTGGAAGAATCCATGGCTGGGCAGAAGCCTCAGGAGGCCACCTTATATGTTCCTTATCAATAGCAGGAACATGCAACTCTTTAGACCTCTCCCAAAAAAAGAAGAAAAAAAGGACATTTTCTCCCTCTTTGCACCAGCTTTCCCCTCCTTTGCACCAGTTTTTCCCTCTCCTCTCTCCATCAGGAACATTATCTGATTCCCTCGTTTAGACTCCTCTCATCTTGTTGACTAAAGTCTCTTCAATCTCTCCCATGTGAAGTCAGTCACCTTATTTTTCTAGAGCACTGCTCTTTTATGTGCTCTCTCCAGCTGATAACCATAAAGTCATAATTTTTCAAGTATTGACTAAAATAATTCAGGTTAGTTACTGTCATCTGTACAACTCTTCTATGGAACTGCTGCCCAGCCAGTAATTACCCCTGTGTTCATTCAGCTGATTATTTTTCCAGTACACCATGCTCTGTATTTTTCACTATTAAAACTCATATCCTTCTTAAAGCACAATTCTCCCATACACCAAGATAATTCTGAACTGTAAATCAGCATCTTCTGATGAACTCAAACCCTTTTTCCAGCTTCTCCCGCTTTTAACTTCAAATTTAATAGCATAATTTCTAACATGTAGATTTTCTGACCGAGAACATGAACTAGTAGTATCTAAATACAGACAAATACAATTCTTTAAAATTTTAAAATCTGTTTTCCAATCCATTGAGTCTCTTAATAACTTTTGTTACTGACTATGTTTTTTCAGCAAGTTAGTAATTCATTCTTAGTAATGTAGTCTCATATGACATTCTCAAAGTAAGTTAGGGCCAGACAGACTGAGCTACACTATTTTAAAAGCTTTGATACTGCTTTTCCACCCCTCCCAGAAGAGCTGTTACCTTCTCAGAAAAAAACCCACTATGATTAATTAACCCACGTTAGCCTTTTCTCCTTTTGTCACTGTTCAATTTTAATGATCTATTTTTCTCAATATTTTTCCTGGGAACTGTGTTAAGGTACTGACCTATAATCCTCCCTTAGCTCATCCTTTTCCACTTTTGAGAGGTCTATGTTGAATTTCAGGCCTCCTGAATCTCATCCAGTCTCCTGATGTTTGGAAACAATAAGCACTAATGTCTACGATATTATTTCAGACAGTTTTCTAGGTATTCCAGAATTAATTTCTCTAGGCCCAGTTGATTTGAACTTCACCAGCTTTACTAAGTTTTCCCTACTAATTGATTTTAGACCTTTAACTAATGCTAATAAATATATTAACCACCAAATCAGTTAGCTCATACCACTAAATATTCTCATCTAGTGATCCACACCTGAGACTACCAATTACAGCATTAATGCACTAAGTAATCAGGATATGACTGCACTTGCAGACTGGAAACATGGGCAGAACCCAACAAAATGACCTATTAAAACACAGTTCCTCAAAAACTGAAAGGCACATGGGTCTACACCCAAAGTACACTCTAACACATCTGACAGCTTGAAGCAACTGAGGTCTAGCCATCCTGACACAACATCCATTCCCTCTAATCTGCACCACAACCTCACCCTCTGACTTACACTTATCCAGATTGTGCCATTGTTGTGTTATTAATGCAGTTTTTGCCATTTCTACCTGTACAATGAATAGCTAACAAGTTTTTTTTTCCATCCCGATGGAATGTATTTAAATTCTCCTATATAAATTCTGGAAGTCTGTAGAAAAGAGTAAGTCTACAGTGTAGAAGGGAGGGCATGATAGCACCTTCCAGATGTGTAACTGGGTGCACATTCTGGTCCTCTGGGGAGAAAGCAGTGGGTCAGGTGAGCCAAGCAAGCAAGGGGAAGATGGCTCCAGCTTTGGAACAATTGCTCCTACTGTAAAGGTGACACCTGCAGATCACAGCCTGGGGGCATATAAAAAGGACCATGAAAGAAGCTGGGAGTTCCTAAGTAGCTAAGGCACCTGGGGATTTTTAACACTCAAGGGTGAAAAGCCTGGGTAAGCCTCAGGAGCAAGAAAAAGGGCAGCTTCTGAGGGAAGCAGATGGGTCCAACAGACTGTAGATAGAAACTATACATGGACAAATAAATTGTCTGCAAGAACACAGAGGCAGATGGGGTTTTTTTAAATTCTTTTTTTACTTTGTCTTATGAAAGTTATTCTAGGCTTCTTCTCTACCTCAAAAAGTAATTCTCCCAGGTATAGTGTAACAAAACACACCTTTTTAGGGTTCTTACACATCTTCTTCAGAGAATTTTAATGAAGGAGAATGCTTAAGCAGCACCAATTGAAAGCTCCTCTTGACTTGGCATCACATTATTTACAGCAGCGACAGCTAGAACAGAACATGCCATTTCAAACACAAAGACTTGCCCTCCTTCTTGGTGCAGGTCAGAGTGCAAGTGCACAAGCTGGTGAAATTCACAGGAGGAAATCTGCCAGCAGTACTCTCCCCTTCCCTCTGCTCTGACTCAAGGGAAAATATAAGCATTAGGAAATAGGGAGCCTGTTCTCCTTCCAGGGGTGCTGTCTTCAGGGTTTGTTGGCATGTTCATGTTCCCATCACCTCCCTGTGTGAGTGGGTCACAACCCCCCATCTTTCCACTCTCAGCCTTCAACAGGCTAGAAAAGCATCAATAGAGCATCAGCAAAGGTGTGGAAAAGAGAATTTGGATCTCTTGGGACACTTGAAAAGGTCAGGCAGGTAGATCTGTAGATAAATGCTTCATTTAGGATTAGTTTCTTGGACAGATTTTTGACTAACTAAACATGATCACAAGACAACCTGCTTCAGTCTGCTGTCTTAGCTACGTTTTCATATCCATATGGCACTACATGGAGTGCCAGGATAACCTTCCTGAGTAGTATTTTGGGATAGTAAGAGCTCAAGCACCAAGCTCAAAGATCTGCTAGTGAAAACACAAAGCAGCTCAAGGTACTCTTGAGGGCTGAAGTACCTGTACACCATTGTACATATATGAATACATAGTTATATATCCAAGAACACACACCATGATCAGAACAACAGAAAGTATTGCACTGAAAAGTCTTAATGAGCATACTGAAGCCAACTGGATTGGGTTTGGAGCTTGGTACAAATTTTGACCTTAAGCACAGTAAAGCATTCATTCTACAAAGTGAGTATGTGGGAGTGATTGTAGCAGTAAGCAATCCAACAGCTGTATGTTAGGTGATTAATAAAGAAGGTTTGTCTGGCAAACATGCAGCTGGAGTTCTGGACAAGACAGACACTCCCATAAATATTACTCTGCCTCTGCCTACTCATATGTCCCTGCCCTGTAAAAAAGTGGTCACATTTTCCTTTCCATGTTGTTTTCCCCACATACAGCTGTCCTTTTTATTTCAGTCAACATTTTCTTCCCCTTATCTTCCATGGTTTTTCTACACTGTAATTTTCTATTTTGTTTTGCCCTTTCTGCACTTATTACATATCAAGTTGACAAGCAAATTCTTTGCAGTTTTTCTTTAAACCTCTGTTTGTCTTCTGTCTCCTGCTTCCTCCTAGTCCTGAAGCTTGATATACAAAATTTCAATACCACAAAGCAGAACTGGTACAATAGTTAAGGAAGAAGAAATACTGAATGTTTTTGTCTACTCTCTGTGCTTATTTGATAAAAATTCACTACGCACCAAGTTTCACTATTTAGTATGGAGGAGAATCTTAGCAAGTATTTGTCTAAATTCCTGTAGTGCTCCAGTCTAAACTCTTCACATGAGTACAAGCTACATATTTTTATGTATTTTATATAAATTCATGTGTAGGTGTGTGCATGTGTGAAAATACAACAGCAGTCATATTTCTTTGGCAGGAAGAATTTAAATGGAAATACTATTAGAATTCTTGCTATGGAGACAGTATCCCATCTACATAATAAACGTGCTTACACCCAGTTCCCCAGCAATAAATCTAACAGAAAATCACAGTAATTGAACAGGAAAACCATGTGTTCATTGCTTCAGGCAACAAAATACAAACAAAACAGACTGAAGAGGAGGTTAACGACTTCATTTTACTCTCAAAGCACCTTCTGTAACCTGCAGACCTATAAAGTTTTTCCCAGTGCAGAAGAGACAGAGAAGATCATGCTTCCTTAATCATGCTTAATAAAAATGAAAATAAATCAGATCTGGTTTTCTAAAAAGGCAACTGAAATCACAAAACTTAGAGTTACTAGCCTCAAAGCATTCCAAAGGGCCCAAAAGAAATCCTATGAGACAACGTATTAACATTCAGATTGAGTTCCATTCAATTTTCAGGCCTCAGGCTGGACAAGTATTGCAGGTGAATCTGTACAGTAAAATCTAGAAAAGTAATATATGAACCTTCTGTCAGCTACATGTTCATATATGATTGTCTGAAAGTTCACACATATTATGGAATTTAATTCAACATAAAATCCCACTTGATAGAGGTGTGTTCTAGAAATACAAAACAGAATATGCTTTTTTCTTCCAAATCCCAGTCTACCAAGAAAAGACAGTTGGCTATGTCAGTGTACTATCTATACCGTTATTATAAGAAAAACTTTTCCACTACTTTCTTAAGAATCTAAATTTTAGCTTCCGTTTCAGTCAGGGCTAGCAGTGGTTCAAAAAAGTTAGTAATTTCTTATAGCATGATCTACTAATTACATAAAAAGTGCAATAGAGGTAATCCCCTAAAATCCATGATGTTCATCATCTGCCTGCCAAAGTACAAAACATTTGTTTCAAACACAGGTTTTAAACACGTGTGTTTTTGTAACATTTAATTTGCATACAAACAAAGCTGGTGGACCAAAACACTCACTCTATTGTGGGAGTAATCAATATAAATAACTACTTAGTGTCTCTTTGAAATACTACCAAAATGCTATATTCTGTTCTTTTCCTGAATACTATTTCAGTATCATGGAAATTAACAATTTTTTTTCTTACTAACCCATCCCATCCAAACCCACTGACATACTATAAGGTGATGAATATGCCTCAGCTGGCATTATTTCTTATAATTTTTTCCTTCCTTTGCAGATGTGCACTCTTTTCCTTCATCATCAAGATAAAATGCAACTGAGTACAGAAACTACACTGATCTGCAACAACTTTATCTCAACTATTACTCAAGTGAAAGGAGATAAGTTACAGCATAGTTACAGTAGAGTATGCAAAGCCTTGAAATGGAACATCAGGTATTTGATTGGTGCCTATATTGCTCTGACAGCAGACAACTATCAGTTTTTTGCATTCCTTTAATTCAAAACCACACAGAGACTACGCATCTGCTACTGTAGAGCAGCCAACCACTCCCTGAAAATACTTTGGGAACCTTCTATTCACCTCTCCTAATCCTAGCTGGACCCCTTTCATATTACTTTGCAATTTGGGAGTTGTCATTCAGTTTCATTATGGGCCACAGTAATACAATAGACTAGAGCAAACTTCTGTGATGCTGCCAAGCATGAGCAAGATAAACTCTTACCTTTTTTAGTTTCTTGTTTCTTTTTAAAACTTTCACCTACTTCAGTGGCTTTCCCCACATCTCAAATTCGCCAAAGGTTTAGGTGTTTATCAGACAAAGACCTCAAAACTTGCCACTCTATTGCCAGGAGAAACAAAACCGTTTTTCATCTCCAGGAAAATAACTATGTTGATATTATGTTTATCACTACTTCTAGATGTTTCAAACAATAGACCCAGAAGTATTAAATCAGTTTGCAGGGACTATGACTGAGCATTGTTGTTCGTCACCATACAGATGGTAAAACCATGAGTTAAACATTAGCTCAAACCACTCTACACTTCAAATACTTGACTTGTATCTACAGAATATCACAGTAATTTGGCTTGGAAAAAACCTTTACAACCATCAAGTCCAGCTGTTAACCCAGCACTGCCAAGTCCACCACTAAAGCACATGTCTCAGTGTCTCATCTACATGTCTTTTAATTATCTTCAGGGATGGTGCCTCCATCAATCCTGTTTCCATGCTTAAAAGCCAATTCAGTGAAGAAATTTTTCCTAGTATCTGATCTAAACCTCCTCCGGCACAACTTGAGGACTTTCCTTCCTGTCCTATCATTTTTTTACCTGGATAAAGAATCCAGCTCCTATGTCATACACCCTCCTATCAGGTATTTGCAGAGAGTGAAAAGGTCTCCCCTGAAACTCCTTTCCTCCAGGCTAAACATCCCCAGCTCTCTCAGCTGCGCTTATGGGACTTGTGTTCTAGGTCCATGCAGCAGTACCGACCAGTGATGCAAGTTAAAAAAATGCCCTTAATGTTAACAGAAGATGAGTTTTCCCAGGTGATCAAAGTCCTCCCTTGCTCCCAATGAAGGACTTGATGCAGCAGGAGGTCGCTCCCCACGTGTGTTTTTGGGAGCAGAGCTGCCCGAGAGGGCGCAGGTGCAGGGGCAGAGGGGCTGTACCTGCTTGACCTCGGCCTGCAGGTGGCGCAGCTGCACGCACTGCTCCAGGTGCTTGCGGTGCTGCTCTGCTGCCACGTCCAGCTCCTGCTGCTTCTCGTGCAGGAACTCCAGCAGGTCCTGCACACGAGTGGCCATGTCCACGTCTCTGTCGCAAAGCAGCTCCACACCTGCAGTCGGGATGGCCGGTTAGGAATGACTCGCAAAGTTCCCGAAGACAAACAGCCCGTTTCCACTGTTCTACACTTAATTTCCTAGTTCCAAGTTCAACCTAGTCCTTGGAGCATTTGCTTACACGAGTACTGGGGTTTGCATTCTTAAGAAGTGCAATATGGGGTTTTATTTTTCAAGTCTGATACTTACCCCATGCGACCATATACAGAGAAAAATGTCAAATGAAGGGGCATAAGGAACAAAAAAGGAAGACATTATTTAAAAGCTGAAAATCTTTGCTTGACTACATTGATTTGACTACCTATAAAACTAACATTCCCTTATTTACTCCAATTTTACTGACTTCCTGAGCGAAACCCTTTCTTTAAAAACTGAACACCTTCAGGTGTTGCCAACTCTGGTGACATTATGTGCCATGATACCAGTATGTTCTTATGAGCTCTGCTTAATGATAAAGGAGTCCACATGTCTCCAGTTTACAGTTAACCAGCATCTCTGTTTTTTTCACACATCCCATGGAGAGACAACTGGATAGTTTTTAGAAAGCCACTGCCCAGAAGAGCACAAAAGAGCCATCTTACCAGACGCCTGCACTTCATTGACATACTGCAGCAGATCTTGTCCTTGGTGGATGACATCAAAGGTCAAGTTATTCATGGTCAGGGCTTTATCTGCATGATGCTGGAGCCTCTGTTCTGCTATTGTAAGATCTTCAGTGTCAAAGTCATTCATCTGCTGAGAGAGCTCATCATTCCAAGACTCAAGGTCTGAAATTATCTGGGGGAAAAAGGAAGAAGACCATGTTGAATTGCCCATTACATGACAGAAAACGTTTATTTCCAATGTTGCACTGATGACTGAGGTAGGGAACATGTTGATGAACTCATGTTGCTTATCGTTGATTGACATCACTGATCAAATTTGACATGGTTCAGACACAGGCAGTCTTGGCACGGATTTTAAATTTTGGCAAATAATCCAAAAGAACCTCTTTGAGAACTGCTACAGTTCTTCAGCCAATGCTTGTAACACTACAGGTACCCCTGTGTTAGAAGTTAAATCATTCCCCTTTCTCTTTCTGTGGAATTTTTCCCATTGTTATGCTAAGTATTTGTGGCTACAGCTTAGTAATAGTTTTCTCTCACAAGAAAGTGGGGTGGATAAAGGGAACCAGAAAGAGGAAAGGTGGGGAAGAGGGGTGGGCGCTGGGGGGAGAGGTCTTGCTCGCACGTGGAGTTAGAAGACGACAACCGGGGCTCCTGCCTGGCATCCT
>VXBI01011732.1:0-85506 GCA_013397375.1 Toxostoma redivivum
AGATGTCTCTCTGACCACAGGAATCAAGGTTACTTAGCACTCACATAGGAACTGGGAAAGATGTTTTTTGTCCCCACTCTCAGGAGAAGTTGTCCCGTAAATTGCTGTATATAGTGCCAAGTAGAGTAAATTAGCTTTTTTAATTATTAATTCTCCCTAAATATTTCTGCCTTGAGAAAAAAGTGATGTAGAATTCCATCAGTTCCATCCTAAATCTTGGGATTTGTCTTTTAAGAATCATTAAGTATTTTCTGCTTGTTTATATTTACTGATATATTTTATAACTTTTCCATGCTAAATCATTGCTTTATTACCACCAAGGTCCTAACCATCAACACCACTTCTAAAGTTATTGCAGAGCCACAGTTTTGATAGAGATTGTTATCCCTCTTCAGTAGCAGTTCACTGAAGGGAAAAGTGAATTCTCTTACCAGAACCTCACACTGCACATTTTTTTTCTTTCTTTCATTCCCCATATCTACTCTTTGCCCTTCCTCTCTCACTTGTTTCCATGAACAGAATGTACCACCACTTGTTTATAATGGGAGCCCCAGCTTTTAAACGTTGTGGCAGTATGGAAGAAGGCTAGAACACCCAAGGAGTTGGGATTCAGTAGTCACTGACAGATTGAAAAAGGGATTTGGTCCAAGATAGTGGAAATTGTGTGATAGAAGTTACCTTTTTTTTCTTTTTACAGAACATACTTGTTGTAATGATGGCTTTGTTGTGATTGTTCCAGGCTCTTTCCTTTGTGACTCTCCAGTTCTGTCTGTTCATGGAGAAAATCTGTACACAGTGGAGCCGTATCGGATCCAGGTCCGCACCTGGCAGGTGAGGACTGAGAGCCATGAAGGGACAAATAGGCCTTGTTGTCTCCAAAGACTGGTGTTCGAGCTTAAAAGTAAAGTGCACAATCTTTCTACATCTATTAACTCTACCTTGTCATAATACAATACTCAAAATAAAAGATATTTTGAGTATTTCAGCAGAAAGATCTTTGACATTTTGTGTTCTTTAAAAAGTCTGCCACTCTGAACACTACTGCAGTGTAACTAATAAGTATTTACAGACTTTAAGATGATCTAAACTTTATGCAGGTTGAAATACATATAATACTTTCAGGAAGATGGTCATACTGAATATTCTTACAAGATAATGAAAAATACCTCTTGCACATTTTGTGTGAACCTTTGCAGCCTCTGCTAGTCTGTGAGAACCAAAAAGAGAAATCTAATTATCAGAGTTCTATGATACATCATTTTATTTAAGAAGTAAATATTATATTTTAGGATGCATGTGATTCATCACCTAAATATAATGTATTTTTTTTTACAGCTATATATTTAAGGACCTTCAGGGACTTGATATTTCTGTATGTCTTTCACTTGGTAAAGGTTGTGTTACTAAAGAGGAAATTACTGCAGAAGGATGCCTTTAAATTTAGACCTTTTTTGAGGTTATATGCATACCTGAAACCCAGATGGCATTTGCGGCATTTTCCCTAATTTGCTTGTAGTTATTCATCCAACACAGAAGTTCAGCAATTTGTGACTCAGCTTGGTGACAAAATAAGTCCCTTCGAGTGAGGCTATGGCTGCACAAACCTGGTGTTACGCGTTTCTTCCCAGGGCACAGTTAAACAGCTGCTGGTGTTCTCCGAAGCAGAGGGGAATCCGTGCCTCCTGGATGTCTGTGGGAATTTCCTGGCTGTGGGAACTGATCTGGCTCACTTGAAAATCTTTGATCTCTCACGCAGGTATTAATAAGGCTTTTAAAATAATCTGTTTATAGTTAAGCATGTATTTTGTGGGGAATCTTTAGCTGTTTTTGATTTGATGAAAAGCAACAGGCCCTTTGAATCTTGAGACAATATATGCAGCTGTGTGAACTGATGGCATATTTCCAAAGTAAGGGGTGAACCATAGAATAATTAGACAAGTCATGGATTGATGATGATGATGATGATGATGATTTTAAAAAGAGGATACCATGAGGGATATTTGAGTGCATTTAAAAGTGTGTGGAGAATTTATAGAAGATCAAGCTAAGGGTGTCCCATGCTTCTTTTGATAATTTGAACAAGACTTGAATCTCAAAAGAGCTGAAATAAAACCAGGTCTTGTATCTCCTCATAAATCAGCAAACTTGTTTCAGTGAATCCATGGAGAAGGTGAACCTAGAACTGCGGAGACTCTGTTCTTCCTCCTGTTCCTCTTAAGAAGTTCACCTGACTTTGTTCAAAGGTTGCTGTACTCTCATACTGACGAACATGAAAAAGATACTGATGTGACATTCATTTTGAAAATTTAGCTGCTGATGACAAATATAATTTTGAAAAGCTGAAAAACCTGAAGAGTGAAACAGATTTTGTTCTTCTTTGCATAATGTCACCAGAGGAATGCTAAAGTCTAATTAGTTGCTTTCTTGGAAGCTACTTGAGTTGGGATCAGACACATTCCACCTGGGACAATTTGAAGGTTATTATGATGTTTGATAGTGAGAAAAAATAGCCTCACTCATGCATGCTATGATATATTTTTGTGTTTGATATTGAAAATACCCCTTCTCAAATTATGACACTTTAATTTCAAGGCACCATAGTTGGCTTAGAACAAATGTTATTTTTACAGAATCAAAGATTTTTTTTTTCATGAGACTGTATTATAGCTCTAAATTGCTGTCACTTCAAATTACTGTCTCTTCATTTTGCTGCATTCTTTTGTTTCATGAAATTTGTCCTCTTTGTTGCTGACTGATTACTGGGTTTGTATCTGTACCAGCAATAAGATTCTTTTGAGATACTAAAAGATATAAATATGCCCCACTAATGACATTTCTTTACTCCTCTTCCACAGTGTGCTTTCCATACACAGAACTTTTATGTGATGGGCTCTATTCAATATTCATGGTACTGTTCAACTTACTTCTGTAGGAAAAGCAGGCCTCTGAATTCAGAATTCTGGTCAGATGTTCTTGCTATATAGCCATGTTTTGGGAATCCTGTAGAAGCACTGGCCTTTATTCTTGCTGATTCGTTGAGGAGAGAGTGCCTGTTAAGTCATCCCTGAAAGAAAGGCAGTGGCAGCAGTCCTCTGGTGAAGAAGCAGGAGTCTGAGGCAGTGGTGTCATACAGTCAAAATAGTTTGCTTTTAAGATTCTTACTTATAATTTGCTAAATGTTTTGGTTGATGCATGTTGCCAGTTGCTTGCCACCATATAATTGAAGTTTTTTCTTTCCCACAGAGAGGCAAAAGTGCACTGCAACAGCAAGAGTTTATCCAAGCTGCTCCCTGGCCGCGGAGACATTGTGTCTATGAAGTGCAATGCTAACGGCAGCAAAGTCAGCATCCTTGTCAGCAGGGTGAGGCACAGCTCTTCACTCAGCATCTGGGACTTGTCCATTGGTTCATAGACTGGTGGGTCAAGATTACTGAGGAGGCAAGAATCACTTCTCAGAAATAAACCTGCCTGGTCCAGGCAGTGTATTGAGTTATGTAATGAAGTGTCATGTCCCAGCATTAGTTAAGGTCTCTTATGGCTTTGTACCGTGTTGGGAACAATCCAGAAAAGGAATATTTTAGTTACTAAAGCTAATTTGTAGCATTTCAAAGAAATCCAAGGCTGACTTGTCAAAATAGAAAAACAGCCAGGAATTTTCTGGTATTTCTTAGTGGGAATGACTTTATGTGATTACCAGCAGAGAAAGCTGACAGCATGAAGCAGATGGGATAAACATACCTATTCATCTTTTTGACTGCCTGCTCCAGTAACCTTTGTTTTCCTTTCTTGTAGGCAGATGGGAACGTAGATTCCAAGATCTGTTTCTATGATGTTGAAATGGACCAAGTGACACTCTTTGATTTCAAGGCTGAACAGGGAGATGGTAAAGAGAACCTTTCTGCTGGACAAGGCATTGGCAAGTAAGGAGCTTTCACTTGAAGAAGGATTAATGGTGGATTTAAGACGGAAATCTGCCCTGTGGAGACAAGCACACCTTGATTCTGACATTCCTCTGTCTTGGGAAGGAGCTTGTATTAATTTAATTATTTATTTCTGAAGAACTAATTAACACTGGTGAATAGTATGTCCATCAAGCTGCATCCCTGTCTATTCCAATAATGCGAGCTAGGGAGTGTCAAATGAAGGTCCCAGTGTCATGGTTTGACATTGACCAAACACTAGACACCCACAAGAGTTGTTCACTTACCCTTGTCTTTACAGTTGGGCAGAGAGGAGGGAAGAAAAAGAATAGGAATTAAAGGGTTCATAAGGTGAGAGAAGGACTCGGAGAAAAACACTCTAAGGGCAAAACGGTTTTAAGTTTAAAGGTATAAAGGATATTTGTTATTAACAGAGTCAGAGGAGGATAATGTGAAGTAAAATAAGCCTTTAAAACACCTCTTTTCCTGCCAGCCCTTCCCTCCTTCCCACTGACAGTGCAGGGAGAGGTGGGAGTTTTGGTCAGTTTGTCACTCATCATCTTCTGTTCACTCAGGGAGAGGAGTCTTTCCTCTACTATGCCATGGGGTCCTTCCCACAGGCAAATAGTCTTCCCAAAACTGCTGTGGCACGGGTTACTCATCCATGGGGTGAATGATAGGCTGCTCTAGTTTGGAAGCAAGGGCTCTCTCTCTATTCAGGTCCTGTACTAGACCGCAGCTTTCTCTGGCATCCACCCACTCTGGCGGGAGCACTTTTTTCATGGATTATGAGTGGATTTCTGCATCCTGCATGGACTTCATCCATTACAAGTGGACAGTTTGTTTCATCATGGTCCTCACCATGGCTTGCAGAGGAATCTTGGCTCCGGTGCTTGAAGCACCTCCTCCCCCTCTTTCTTTTCCAATGACCTTGGTGTCACCATGTTGTTCTCCCTCATGTGTCCTCACTTCCTCCTCTTCTCTGACTAGAAATAAACTGCTGCTTGTAGATACCATTGTCAACGAGTTCCACTAATTCAAAGATTCTTGCAGGATCTCACAGCGCCAAGAAGTTGATCCCATTTAGGTTCCACACCAGGGAATCATTCATCATGCTTTCACTGCTGGCCAGGCAGCTCTGCTGCCATTGCAGGGGCAGTGATGGCTGTGGCGCTGGCACTGTTGAATGCCTCTCTTCGTGCAGGCCACCGGGAAGGTGAAGACACCACCCCTGCCCTTCCACAGCGTGGCTGGCCAGGGGCAGCCACCAGGCACGACAGTGGCCATAGTGCCCCCCACCCCTGGGGGAAAGCTGCATGTGCTGTGTTGTAATTTTTTTCTTAAATATGTTATCACAGAGGCATTACCAATTCTAATTGGGCCAGCAGCATGTCTGTCTTCAGAGCCATCAGAGATTGGCTTTGTCGGACATGGTGGAAGCTTCTAGCAGCTTCTCACAGAAGCTACCCCTGTGGTCCTCCATCCTCCCACCGCTGCGGCCAAACACCAGGCTATGCTAAATCAACACACCCAGAAAGCAAGCTCAAAATAAGTAGGAGGTAGTGCTTCAGCCAACATGCAGCTGAGCCAAGGAACTCCTTACAAAGACAGTAGAGAGGATGATGGAAGGGCTCATGGAGATATTAATAAATATCATAGAAGAGACATTCAGGGAGAGTTACTAGCACTTTGGAAGCCACATCTAGCTAAAGAGATCTCTGAGGAGAGGATGATTTGGTGTAGGGGGTTTTATGCAGAGGTATTATATTATTGGAATCAGGATCCAGATCTTTAAATAAAGAAAAATCTTAGAAAGCTACCCTTCCTTGAAGAGTTTACACAGTAGGAACTGAGAAGAGGATGTTCTGAAGGTCCTTGTAGGAAAAAAGGTATTTTTAAAGTGTAATAAAAGTTGGGATTCTGTGGGTAAAAACTCATGAGGTGTCTAATGCCTTTCTGTTCATGCAAACTGTGCTGTAGGAAATGTATTAGAAATCCTAGCAGCACAATGCAGTGAAGTAGGAATGCTTGTGAAAGTATGGTGTAATATTAGAGTACAAATTCCCATTTGATTTTACAATAATTTTTCTAACTATATTTTTCTTAAGAAAAACCAACATTGGAACAGGTGGATTGCTTTTTTAGCAACTATCTGCTATGGATATTACAAGCAAAAAAAAAGGAATTACTGTCCTTACCACTTAAAGAAAGAAGAAACTACCCAACTTATCAAAAATTAATGCAAATCTGGGGTCTTACGTCCTGGTTAGTTATGCAGTGGTGTGGTCAAGAGTAAATGGGAAAGTTGTTTCCAAGTGCAGTATCTCGTGTAGCCCAACAGAGGCCAACCCAAGCCAGGAATGCTGTTTCAGTGAGTGTTAGATAGCATCTGTGTGAATAATCTATTTATCTGTGCTTCCTCTTAAAGGATCTTCAAATTAGAGTGAGTAAATTCAGCAGAAAGTGATAATAATCTGCATCTCTTCTGCTTCTCTTTCCTTCCTCCTGAGGCAAAATCTAAACTCCCAGGTTTTTTACACAAATTCTGTTTTTCAGTTTGCAATTTACTGATTTTGAATTCCATGGCAGAGAGAGGACTTAGGGTGTTTCATTTTGCCCTCTAGCCCTACTCGAATCCTCCCCACAAATTCCACCCTTCAGTGGTGACAGCAAGTGAGAAAATACTTTAATGATGTCTTTGATTTCTCTTTTAATTAAAATTTGGCATTTTTTCAGAAGTTTTTTTGCTAAAATAGTGTGATTCTGTATGTCTGGTGTCTTGACATGGCTGGCACTGAAGTAATATTGAAATGCCCTAAGGAAGTAGTAAGATGTTATTATTTAAAGTGCTGACAGAGACTGGCTTTCCTAAGGCTGCAGGGGAAGTCCTTGTGCTTAATGTGCTGTTTCACAGTGCCTCAGAATTCTTGACAATAGCCAGATGGTGTTTTGTCTCTTCTCCCAGGTAACAATCAATAGGATGAGAGGAAATGGCCTCAAGTTGTGGCAGTAAAGGATTGGATATTAAGGAAAACTTCAGGTAGAATTGTCAGACATTGGAACAGGCTGACCACAATAGTGGTGGAATCACCATCCTGGAAAGTGCTCAAAAAATGTGTGGATGTGGCACTCTGGGACATGGTTTAGTGGTAAACGTGGTAGTGGTGCTGTGTGCATGGTTGGACTTGGTGACTTTAGAGGGATCTTTTGATCTTAGTGATTCCATGGTTTGAAGACAGAGCTGAGGTAGTCCCTCTGTTACAGCAGCAGGCACTGAGGTAGATAGTTTGAAGGATGTTCAAGTGTTTCTGTAGGACCTGCAATCTCAGGGGAGGCACATTTTGAGTACCTATTTTTATAGGCAGTGCCAACTTTTTTCCTACCAAAATGCTTTATGTCTTGTCACCACTGTCAATATAACAGACCAAACTAGAAGTGTCGTTGCCATGTGTAAAATGTTAGGAGTCAGGAAAATGTATCTGGGTAATGTTCTATCTAATATGGAGGATAAATAACTGAGAATGATCCCTTGACTAGAGCTTTATTTGCACTCATGCACTGAACAGGCTGGAATTACTTTGTCTCCCTTTCTACATTTTTTCTTGTCTCTTGTTAGGTTTGTAGTGGAGTATCCAGAGTTGCACAGTCACATCCCTGCTTGCCATTTCTGGGACCAGAGTGAACCAAGACTTTTTGTATGTGAAGCAATTCCTGCATCAGGCCTTCAACCTCCAGACCAAAAGAAAAATCAGACTGAGGGCACAGTATGGTCTTTTTTATTTGTTTTATTTTGTTTTACATGGAGTTCTCCCTGTCCAAGTAATAAATCCTTTGTGCTTCATTGAGGATGTAGGAGTGGGTAGTACATATTACAACACGCAAAAATGAGTCATGAACCCTGTGTTTGGTGTCCCTGCTTCAGGCAGTCCCTCTATGGCACCTCTCTGGTTAGGGCCAAACTTGCATACAGTGAAAAGGAAAAAGAGGGTATTTCTTTAGATGTGATAGAATTTTGGGAATGACCATAATGCAAGCTTGTAACTGGACTACAGTTTTTCAGGTGAAATTACTGGGTAGATTGATAATCTAGAAGTTTTGTAACTTAAAAAATTGATGATTTTATATCTTGAGTCCACTTTTAGCAGCAAGAATTAATTTGATAGAATAACAGGGATGCTACTGTTAAGGTGAACAGAGAAATATGCTCTTCCACCCAGTCCCTCCCATCTTCTGCTTTTCTGGAGAGACATTGCACATTATTATGGGACTTCCCAAATTATTTGTTATGGGTTTTTTTTACATTAGAAAAGATTTCATTTTTATTGATCTGAAATTATCTCATCAAATATTTCTTTTATCATGCAAACAATTCTTTCCCTCTTCCCCACTATTGTGCTTGTAGTGCTCCTTACCACTTTGTCTTTACAAGCTGCCTATCCTGCATAAACATTCAATTGATTTGAAACATCCATTTTAATCTCAAGTTTTTGGATTTGTGCCTTATTTTAACTATATCTCATAACATTAGATATAAAAAGCTCTTTGTGTCTTTTGTTGGTTAAAATGACCCTAGAAGAACCATGAGAAGATGAAAGTAAAAAGGAGAAATGGGATAGGGATGTCTCAAAATGCTTGGCTAGGGTCTTCTAGGAAAGAGAAGAATAATTCAACTTAATATTTCTCATGTTAAAAACTTAAAAATGCTTGGCTTATAAATAAAGTTAAAAAAAAAAGATACAAAAGGAATGCAACTTACTTTTTGCCCCTTATTCAATAGAACTTTTTACTGTCTGCTATGCTTTAGTAAATGAGAAGTCTGATTAACTTCTGCTGGAAATAAATATTATTTTAACTTGAGTCAGGTCAATACTTAAACTGTTAGAGGAACTGTTTTTGAATGGATGATATGTTTCCTGGGAACTCAAAGCAGTCTGTGAGCTGATGTATTTACAATGGGAATGATAAAATGTTTTTAGAAAGAAAAGTTGAAAATAGTTGTGGCTGCCGCATTCCTGGAAGTGTTTAAGGCCAGGTTGGACAGGCTAGGAGCAACCTAGTCTAGTGGAAGGTGTCCCTGCCCTGGCAGGGGGTTGGAACTAGATAGTTTTTAAGGCCCCTTCCAACCCAAACCATTCTGTGATTCTATTTCTTGGCCCTGAACCAGATCTCTCAGCCAGATCTGAAGCAGCTGTCTGTGGCCAGGGGCTTCTCTCTTTATGGTGGGTGAAGCTGGTTGCTGAGGCAGAGGTGGAGGTCCCTGTGCAGGAGGAGCAGTCTGGAATGCAGAGCAAGGTACTGGCTGCTCGCTGTAGGGAGGAAGTGTGTAGCTCTGATCTCCCAGCAGCTGTGTGTCTGAATGTATAGGTCATACTATTGTCAAGAGAAGCTTCTGCCAAGTGAATATGGAAAATAAAAACAAAAAGAAAGAAGGATATTGCAGCATAAAAACAAAACAGTGTTTCATTTCCTTTTCCAGATGGATGTTTGGATTATATCATTCTTCAGCACTGAAGAGCATGGCCTTTTGCTGCAGGACAGCTTTCCATTGCCTTCATCCTACCAGGTTCTTCTGGGCATAGAGGTGCCACATTATTACTTTGCAAAAAAGGTGAGGTAATCTCTAATTCCTTCTCTTCCCAGAAATTCACACTTTCCACTGTATAGGGATCAAATTTAACCAAATTGAGTCTGGAGTAGGTAGAGCAACTCCAGTGGCAAGGGATGCATCACATGTAGAAATGACATAAAGATAATTCTGTTGCAGATGAATTTGGCAGAATTGTGGAATTTGTAATTAGATGGCTTTTTATGGGTATTGTAAACTGAATGTGATGTACAAGTGTAGGCGAAACAGAAATTACCAGGTAATGCAATTGAAAAAGGGATGTGAAAAAAAGTCTGCTTTATCTACTCACTGTGCCTATTGCAAGTACTAGAGGGATGTGTATGTGTGAGATTTAGGTAGGCCGTAAGACAGGACATTTCATGCTGGCTTTGGCAGAAACATCCCTCTTCCTTGCTGGAATGAAGCTTAATCTCCATGAATACCTAAGAGAGCAAGAATAGTCATCTTGCACCATCAACAAGTGCCTGTGTGCTGCAAATGCCAAGAATGCAGGCTCTGACTTCTAAAACTTGAATTTCAATCCAAAATTGTTTGCATTCCAGGTGAATAATACCCTACATAATTCTGTGCATACTGGGCAAGCTGTAGCCTTTCACCTATGAATTGGTTTCTGGTGAAGTTCTGACCTGAGTTTCCTGGTGCTTCTTAGGATGATGATTTGCTCTGTTCCTGTCTTGTAAGGGGTTTAACAGAGTCCATTTACTATACTAATGTATTTAGTTTTGTAAAATCTACAGGAAATTAATATTAAGGAGACTTCCAATCCTCATGTAGCTTGGGAGCACTATTGAACAGGGAGAATGCATCTACTTACTATATTTAGATTCAGAGCAGCACTTTGCAATTCATCCCCTTTAAAGCATTGCCTGTTGTCGGTCTTCCTGTGCAGACAGAGCTTTTACAGTTGTGCTGTGTTTTACTTTTCTTTTTTGCTTGAATTGAAAGGTCAAATGTGATATGCTGCATTTTCCAATCTTTCTTTTTAACACTTCTCCCTTCTCCATAATTTCTCATGCTATTTTACTTTGATACTATGTTTCTTCTTTGTTTTTTTTTTTTTGACTCTGTATGGATTATTGCTGCAATTAGTTGTGTTTTCGGAGGGGATGTGTCTATAAACCTGTAAGTATCTGCATTGCTGTTCCTTCATCCTCTGCTCCTCTCTCGTTTCCATTTTCTTGGTATGTGGTTGTCTCTTTATGACAAAGTCACTTTTTACATCACTTGTATTAATTTGGGAAACCTAATTTAGTATAAGAGCAGAGTCTGCTTTAAATAGAGCAAATCAGGTTGATGCAACAAGCTTTGTTGACCAAGTTTCATTCCAGGGTTTCTCCTTATTCACTATAACGTCTTTACTGTCCTGGTTCCAGAAATTCCTCACATTCTAGTCAAACAGATTTGCGCTTTTGATTTCTGTCTTTTACTGTACCCAGGACTTCCATTGTATTATAATATAATACAATTTTTATTGGCTTCTGTAAACCTTAAAATTTAGTTATCTTATGTAACTATATGATTGGGGTAGAATGTACATGGACTTTGGCATCATTCATGATTCAGATGATCTTCCTCTGTGCCTGGCTTGGGAAAGTTTCCTTGTTACACTCCAGACAGATCATTTGACATTGAGGATTGAGACTATTGTTCTCTGCATAATGATTGAATTGCTTTGAGTTACCTTTCAGTGGGTGGTGAAAGTATCCCTGAAGCTCTAGAACTGCCAGTTGTAAGGGCAAGGATTTGAACCTGAGCTTCAGTATTCATAAAATTTACATGAAGGCAAAGATAGAAGAATTTGGTCTGTATACGTTAACTTTCAGAATAGCAGGCTAGTATTTGAGAAGAGACTAAACTTGGAGAGATGCTTATCTAAAATCTGAGAACTTAACAGTTGTTATTACAATAGTAGCACTTTTAATATACATATACATATACATATACATATACATATACATATACATATACATATACATATACATATACAATAATAATCACTGTAATAAGCAGAGGTTACTTTTCTGTGATGTATCACCGATCTCCAGTGATCACTGATATACTGTGATTGGCAATATGCTAATCTCTCCTATGACATTCCATATTTTGTGGCATTTTCTAGGAAGTTCTGAAACTTCTTAACTATTGTTGCTATTGATCATAGGCCTGAAGATATAAAACATTTGGACTGTGGTGGGAATAATGAAATTAATTACATATACAAAGGAGTAAGTTTCAACCTGCTTGATACCTATGTAACAACCTTCTCCTTTTAGCTGGGAGAAGCTGAGAAGGGAGTATCAGAGTCTGGTTTGGGAACAGTCTCTCAGATGGTTGCAAGAAAACCCATGAGAGATTTCATTGGATTGGGAGACTGTGATAAGACCACCCAGGATGCCATGCTGAACTTCAGCTACTATCTGACTGCTGGAGACATGGATGAGGCCTTCAAATCCATCAAGCTGATAAAAAGGTATCAGAACTATTTGTATGTATTTCTTTATGGGTGCAGTTTATTTTTGTTAAAAGTTTGTATGAAGTGTAGATCTTCCTAGATTCTCCTTACCTTTTCCCTCTCTGATTTTATTCTCCCTTTCATTTTTAACCAGATGAAACATCTTTATCTCACAGACATTTTAATACATTCTCTACTCATTCTCTGTCTATAATACATTGTGGATTCTTTTTTAGTAAAAGAGGAAGAATTACTGATAACCTGCAACCTTAATCCTGTGTCTGAATGGCAAAAATGTCATCACTAGAAGAAAATGAACATTCATAATTTTATTTATACATCAAAAATAATCACAGCAATACTGAGTGTTACAGATTTACCAACCACATAGCTGATTTTTAAATTCACATGTACATTATTATAATATGGATATTGCAATATTAGAGGAAATAATAAAATGTCTCTTAAATACTCTCATATTTTATTTTTAAAACTGCTGCATTTAATCATAGCATGTTATTTCTGGAATTCTTTTTTTTTCCCAGAAAATTAATGCAGGCAGATGAATGCTAATCTTAGTTGGTTTTTACAAACCTACCACTAGAAGAAACTCTTTGACAAGCTTTGTGGTATTTCCCCTGGCAGTCTAGAGCTGTGCAGTTGTTCTAGAGCATCAGTCTCTGTTTTTCATTTGGAATGTAGTGCAAAGTAGCAGTCAGGGTTGAGTTTCTTATCACATCCAAAGCTGAGTGCAGAATAGAATTCAAGAGCCAGCTTGATGATCACATTTTAACAAAGTGTGGAAATGGTGATAAAGAAGTAAAGCAGTGTACTCAGCTGGGAGCAACACAGAAGTCCTAAGGTATTTGTAACATTCACAGCTCATAGTCCCTCAAACCTATCACTAATTGTGGTCAAAGCAGCATTCACCTATCATTGCCTCAGGTTCCTGTATCCCATGTATTCCTGCATAATAGTTTTTGATGTGTTGTTTTTCTTTCTGAAAATTATATGCACGTGACTTTTGTAAGGCCATGTGCTTCTCAGGGTAAGGCTTATAAAAATTGTACCTAATTCTAAAGGCATTAATTTTTCACTTCATTATCATATTAAATTATTAGGCAGGTTGTTTTTAAATCTCAAAATCATGAAGTCCTGTATATTTGTCTTATTCTCCAGTCTGGGTGCTTGAGTGGCAGTTCTATCCTCCAATATTCCCTTTCTTATGTGGCTCTGAGCAGAGCTGCTATAGCATTCTAATGTCACAGCAAATGTTATAACTAACTGGAGAGAAAAGAGACCAATTTGGTCTGGAATATTTCTTTCTTGTAATAGTTTCCAACAATGTAATTTAATCATATATCTGATTATTAGGGAGTTCTGGTAGCCTCCTGTGGACATTTGACCTCAATGTAACATTGAAACATTTTTTCAGCAGCATGTGTGGCCTGTTCTAGCTGCATACCCTTCTAATTTTTCATGTCTGTTTACAAATAGGACATTAGCAAACCTGTATCTAAGGATACAAAAGAAATGTGTGGAAAAAAAATGCAACTTAATTCTTCTGCAAACCCTCTCTTTACATAAGAACAGTTAGAGTTGCTTTTGCTTTTTACACTCTGGTCTGTTCTGGGGCTGGGAGCAGGTGTTGCAGCTAATGAGAATCAATTTCTTGTAGAGACGTGAATACAAGGTGAATAGAAGTCATGAAATTTAGACAGCTTTTAAACCCATCACTTAATCTATAGTGAGTTTTCTGCTTTCTCAAATTGCCTGTTAACTCCCAAGCTATTGTCACTGGTCTCCTATAGCTTTTTGGTTTATTTTTAGGGAGCTGGAGACCTTGGTGCAGACAGAGAAAATGTGTTTGGTTCCCTGTTTCCTGTATTCTCATTGCACACACTTGGTATCTTCTCCAGCTGACCCTGCTGCCATGCAGCCAACCCAACAATTCTGTGCTGTACAGCAGAAGGAGAGGGCAATATAATATTTTATATATATATATATAATTATGTGTTTTATACATATGTATATAGATGGAGCCCATCCAAATAATAATCAAGGGCCTCTGCCCACACAAGTGAATGTTGTGATGTCTTTCAACCCTTAAATTATAGCATATGTTTATAGAAAATAACGCCAATGCAGGTCTCCTTGGAAGTCTTTCCTCTTTCAAGTGTCCTCTTTCAGCATGGTGACTCAACATAATCGTTTTCCAAGCCCCGGCGAAAGCGCGCGGTGAGGGTGCGGCTGATGACGATGACCCGGGGCGCCATGCAGTCCTCACGCCTGTGCAGGATGTTCCAAATTAGAATGGCAGCTGCCAGTGTGGCCAAAAGGCAGGCTCCGATGTTCAGGTAGCAGGACCACGAGAGGTTGGTGTATGGTCCGATACGGTAGAATGTCACCAGTCCAATAACCAGAACAAAACCTGCAAACAGAATAGCAGAGTTATTTTTAATGAGTTCTTCTCTTGAATTTCTGTAGTGGCAAAATGCCATAGATATCTCAACTTTTACGGAGTCACTGTTCATAAGTGTGTAGAGCCTTTCCATCCCTATTATGATATGCTGGGTGTATTTTTGAAGGCATATTTGGGCCTCATGATACATGTCAAGAAGAGTGCCTTAAACAGACACTCAGTATTAAGTTTAAATCTGTTCACTCTGATTTAAATTTCTTACACCCACTGAGTTGTATTTCACGTTGGGTTTTCTCCCCCATGCATTTGAATCGCTTACACAGACGTCCTTTTTCTTACTTCCATTGCCAAAAGAGAAAACAGCTGTATTAATGATGATGATAATAATAATTTTTAAAATATTTTATTCACAGTGTGTACACTTATTCTGAAATTTTTAAATGTTTATTAAGGCAGGCCACTTGTAAATGTAAACTGCAAAGATCATGAGTGGCTAAATATCTTACAGAAATAATAAAAAGCAATGTACAGAAACTTAAAAAAAAAAAGGGAAGGTGAAATAAACAGAACTTTATGGTCCTATTTTTTCTTGCTGGAAAAATGTGTTATGAGGCAGAAGTAATGCCATGCCTCTAGAAGCTGCTGAAGGCAAAGTTTCTATTGTCCTCATAACCTTATGCACAGTACTAAGTTCCCTAAAAGATAGGTAATATTCTAATAATAACAGTGCACTTGTCTAGCATTTCCATCCAGTTGTCACAATGTGATTTGCAAAAAAACTGAAAAAAAGGAAAATTTCTCATTCTCTTCAGTGGTTACATTACTGTATGAATGACAGTAATGTTATTTCAGAAATTAGGTGGGATGACTGTTCTAGTCATGCAGGAGAGACCCATGTTAGCTCAAAGGGCAATCTGTATCCCTTTACACCTCCTTTTTTATGTTACTGACACCTGCCCATTCCCTGAAGAATGCATTGATAACCACATGATACTTTTCTGCCCTCTGTTTATTGGTATTATCAGAGAACCATACAATCCCAGGATGGTTTGGGTTGGAAGGAACCTTAAAGCCCATCTCATTCCACCCTCTACCATGGGCAGGGACACCTTCCATTGTCCCCTGTAGCTCCAAGCCCCGTGTGACCTGGTCTTGGACACTTCTAGGGATCCAGGGGCAGCCACATCTTCTCTGTGCCAGGGCCTCCCCACCCTCACAGGGAGCATTCCTTCCCAATATCCTATCTCTCCCTGACCTCTGGCAGTGGGAAGTCATTCCCTGTGTCCTGTCCTTCTATCCCTCATCCCAAGTCCTTCTCCAGCTCTCCTGGAGCCCCTTTAGGCACAGGAAGGGGCTCTGAGGTCTCCCTGGAGCCTTCTCTTCTCCAGGCTGAACATCCCCAGCTCTCCCAGCCTGGCTCCAGAGCAGAGGGGCTCCAGCCTTGTCTTTCTTCCTGTACCTATTGTCAAACGAAACTACTTTCCATTTTTCTGAAAGAAATTCATGGATGTAATTAGATAGAAACAAACACAAAGAAGCAAATATGCCTCACTAACCAAAAAAAATATTTTCTCTTTGTTATCCTACACACTTCCTTAACCACCACCCTAACAAAGGAATGTCATTGCCAAAACTACCCCTTCATGAAGGAATAAATAAATATCCATGAACTACTGAAACATATCTGGACACCATCTTCCTAAGTTCATGGGTAAGGAGAAGTGAAGAGCAAGTCTCAGTCAGTGCATGCTGTTTTCTCAGCTGGCCACTGTGCCTATACGAACTCTGTCCCCATGGATACATGGCAATGGTGTGATCCCTGTCCCTGGTCCTTGATTTTCTATGAGACAGCACATCCTCAGTGTGCATTGTACCAAGTTTTTTCATAGAGAGTACTAGTAATGCAGTGAAGACAACACAAGTTGCATACAGGTAAAAACATGGAGGTGGGAAATTACATACAAGTAGGAGGAAAAAAAGTCAATCATTAATTAAAGGTGTGACACTTGTACTATTCTGAGAGTCAGTAAAATGAAGGCTGAATCTCCCTCATAACACAAATACGGAATGAATATTCCTTCAGCAAATGTCTGGCATCCTTAGCTCTCCAGTGTCTACCTAGAAGGTGCTTTGTAACAGTTGCTTGCTTCACCTTCTCCTGCTGAGGTGGCACTGTCCCACAGCTGGCATATCCAGAGAGGGTTTGGAGTGAGGCATTTCTCTGTCTGAGGACAAATGAGGAAACAGGTTCTTGTGGAAGGAGTAGCTCTTTACTGCTCTTTCCCCACTCTGATGTTAAAAAAAGCTTAATATACCCTGGATGGGTTTTAGGTTGTTGACACAGTTGCAAGGACACAGTAACTCTGGTTCTGGTAGTTACATTATGGATCAGCTGAGTTATAAATGAACAAGTTTTATTTGGAGAGAATGTGGCCATGTGGAACGCACTGAGTTGTAGAAATCACTGATCCATACAATAATGGTTTGCTGGTGCAAATAAAATATTTTCCCTTCATTTCCAGTGTCAGTCTCCAAGTTCAGTTTGTCCTGAGGCACATGGTAGAGAAACAAGGGGGAGATTAGGTTCTGTTTTGTGAGAGACATCAGGTTTTTTAAACTTTCCTCTGAGATGGCTCAGTTCCCTGTCTGTGGAATCAGGATGATACAACTTCCTGTGTTTATTTTGTATTTCAGAGCACTGGAAGCAGAGCATGCTATTTCTGATATGCTTATAAAGAATTTGGATGTGTACATCTTCATTTAGATCTTATAAGGATGATACACACTGATACTGCTCTGCAGTACACTGTTCAAAGGATGTTAGATAGTCATTTTCTTATGAAGGTAGGAAATCAAGAGGAAAGGAAGTGCTTGCACCTCCTGCAGCTGAGTTGATCTGCTTCATCTCCTTGTGGTTTAAAATTGGCAGGAAGGAGGGTATTGTTATAAATCAAGAGACCCATTTTACTTAGTCTGGCACATGAGAAGTAATCAGTGTCATCAGTTTTCCTTTCAGAACTCATTTTCAATTCATACACACTTTCACAGGGAATCCATTACGTGTTAAATAATAATTTTTTTTAGTGTGAAGAAAATCATAAAACCTTAAGCAGGAGGAATTTTGAGCAGGAGCCATTTGGACCAGTGAACACTCACAGGTACCTGTAAGGGACAGTTATAAATATTAACAACAGTCTATGTCCCACTATCTTGCAGTATTTTTCTTGAGGCTCTCTTGGAAGAGGGACATGGGTTCAGGAATACCAGTTACACAGAGTAACTCTGTGGCTGTGTTGTGTCTTAAAGCTTAATTCCCACTGTAGGAATATTTTCAATATTTAAAAGTTCTTCCAAATACCTAGTTTTTTATGAAATTACTTAGGTTTGTCTTTCTTGCTTTTGTATTATTTAAGGCCAATTATTGTCCTAAATAGCTTAACATCTCCATGTTCTATCTGATGGAGCAATTATCTACCAGGGAAGAGCACTAAGGCTTCTTTACAGGTCCCCAAAAGCTATTTTTGCTAGAAGGACTATTTTCATTCACAAGCCCTTTGCTTGAACCCTGCTCAGATGAGCAGCCAGTCATACAAGACGCTTTATCTCCTTTCCCAGTTCTGTGCCAATGGCTGAGTGGGGTAGAGAGACTGGGATTGAAAGCTCCCCGAACTGACAGATCTCAGGAGCCAGTTGCCAGAACTCTTGAGTGAAAATACGTGTTCTGTTTAGGGTCCTTTGCTGCAGTTTAGAAAGGAACTGACATTAAGAACAGACAAACATATGACAGAGGCAGCAGAGGTGGAAGCATGTTCCTGTAGAATTTATACAGTTAGTTTTACAGTTCTGCAAGAGCCAGAGAACTCCAGAATAGAATGTCACTGAGAAAATTATTTTCCAGCATTCTTATTTCATATTAGCAGGGCTTGATATGGGAGTTATAAATGTAGGATCTCCAGAGTAAAGGGTGAAGAAATCATAATGTTCCAGAAAGACTGAGTTTGCATAGGATGGTGAGTTTTAAATTTTGATGAATGCTGCTTTTGTGAAGATGATGATGTGTGAAAACCCCAGAGTTTGCTTGGATAGATTTTGTCTGTTACAGCTTAATCAAACTTGGACTTCTTGAAGCAAAGTGTTGCAATGTGCTACATGTGTTTTCCTTGCCCTTAGAGGAGTCTTGTTGTACACTAGCCAAGAACTGGGGTGGAACATTTAGTCTGTTCTCTAAATGACTGGGCAAAAACACCAGGTTATTTGTGCCATATAATACTTAGAAGTATCCCTATAAAAATTAACCCTTATTGTAAGAATAGTCTCCAGAGCTGACTGTGGTGACTTTTCCCTTTTTAGATAGATGTAAAAATGTCTGAATTCAGTTTCAGTATTCCAATAAAATACCTAGAAGAAGACAGTTGGCTTCCCAGACTATTTCTCATAAACAACTCTACTAAAAATAGCCAGAAAATTGCTCTCTTTGCCATCAGGATTCTTGAGCTCACAATGTACAATACAAGTTGACAAGGGCTGTAGAAGGGACATATTCTTTTAAATTTATTTATGAAAATATTGAATATTTTCATCTGATTTAGTTTCTTTTCTGTTTTGTAGTGATGACAAGACTTTGAAATGCATGGCTTAATTTCTCTGAATTAATTTAATTAAATGCATCAATCAATTTCAGATAATTTTATTGTATATTGTCTCAAGACTGCACAGAGGCCACAACTTCACTAAAAATCCTGATGAGATTACTTGAAGTGCTTTTTTTTCCCATAGAACTGCTGTTTATCTCTAGTTGTTTCCCATCTGCAGCAAAACAAGCCGGGAGGGGGGTGGCTTTTCCGCTGGGGAAGGAAACAGATAACGAAGTCACTCAGAAGACTTTTGGTTGTAACAGTATTGACTGTGGTAGTGGGGGTGGGTCGGGAGAACATTACTTTTTGAACTTACATTGCAGATTTGTATTCTGGATTTCCTGTTTGACTGAGTCTGGCTGCAAGCCAACTGCAGAATTTTAGCTTTTTAAAAGAACTCTAATAGTCACCTTTTTATTTCTGTGAGTTTGTTCACTTTTTTCAGACACCCCTGGATTCTCATTCTTCCTTTTTATTCGTGTACTGATAGTGCATTTGAAGAAATCCACATTGTTTTTTCTAGTTTACCAGAAAGTTTATGCTGGGACATAATCCTCCCCTTTACAGCTTGTCCTGGAGGATGACTTTTGCTGTCAAGAAAAGGAAGAAGAAGGAAAATAGAGCAGCCAGAGTGTTGAGAATACACCACCCATGCTTGTGCAGAACTGCAAACAGGGAAGGGAAATATTTCACTCCTCTTCTGTGTTCCCCACCAAGTTTCACAGGGAATGATTTAGCTGTGATGAGTCTCACGCCTGAATGGGCTGTTTGTAGGAGCTTAGCTGTATTTACCTGCGTGAGTTAGATTCACAGAGTAATTCCTATGGGACTCTTGCAAATTATTTATTAATTAATTAATACCTTTTCTTGCATTGGCTTGGCACAAAAGAAGTTGTTACAGTTGAAGGCAAATATGGGGCCTCTGTAATAGTCATGTGCTCTTCACTGTAGCACTACTCTGGATGATGCTTTGGTTTCTAATGCCACAGGGAATTAGTGTGATCATTAGTCAAGTGACCTTTGGGGTTTCAGTTGTACATTGATAAGTACAATAACTTGTTTGGGGTTGTTTTTTTGTTTTGTTTTGTTGTTTTGTTTTGTTTTGTTTTGTTCCTATTTAAAATTTCCTTCCAAGGATTTTGGTAGCATGTAACATCTTAGAATTAAACATGTGAGTAGCATGGCTTCTCAGAGGTGATAAGACCCTTTTGTTGCTCACTTTTCTGAATTACAAGGGCTTTGCACTTGTGTTCTTTGAGTTTGTCAGTCCTTGTCTTTAACCTGATGGGAGATTTAGTTAGTGTAAGGCAGTGAATCCTACCTTATGTTGGAAATATTTAACCAGTTTACGTCTATTTACAGTAAATTGCTTTTGTTGTTTACCTTTTGGATGTTTCCTTAGAAATTATGCCAATCTTTGAATGGAATGTTGAAAAGCATTCCTTGTGAACTAGGTCCTCTTGGGCAGCTGTTTAAATAAGGAGAAATGTGCAGACTCTTACACTTGATGTCGACTATTAGCATTGCTTGGCCTCTTGGGTTCTGAGGCAGCTGGAGCCAATTAAAGCTCTGATTAATCATAGTAGGACTCATGTTGGGCACAGCTATGGACTCCTGTCTGGAATCAGAACCATGGAATGTTTTGGGTTGAAAGGAATCTTTTAAGACCATCTCTTTCCAGCCCTCTTGTCATGGGCAGAGACACCTTCCAGAATCCCAGCTGCTCCAAGCCTCATCCAGGGCCTTGGACACTTTCAGGGATCCAAGGACAGCCACAACTTCTCTGGGCAACCTGTGCCAGGGCCTCCCCACCCTCACAGGAAAGACTTTCTTCCAAGCATTTAGTCAATCTAAATCTTCCCCTTTCCAGCTTAAATCCATTCCCCTTGTTCTATCGCTGTCTGTCCATGTAAAAAGTCACTCTTTGTCTTTTGTTAAGCACCCTTTATGTACTGAAAAGCCACAATAAGTTTTCCCCAGAACCTTCTCTTCTCTAGGCTGAACACCCCCAGTTCTCCCAGCCTGTCTCCATAGCAGACGTGCTCCAACACTTGGAGCATCTGTATGGCTTCCTCTAGACCAACTCTAATAGGTCCTTGTCTGTCTCATGCTGAGGATCTCAGACCTGGCTGCAGTACTGCAGGTGGGTTCAGCCTGAGCAAAAATACTCTGTGCAGAGAGAAGCTCTCATTGACAGGTGATTTTCCTGGACATTTCAGTGTCATCTTCTGCTTTTATTGTTCAAGTGCTCTGTTCATCTCTGGGTACATCAGAGGGTAAGAGCTGCATAATTGGATCCAGCAAGGCAACTGGGTTTGAAACAGTTTTAGGAGACATCTCCATGTATATATCATGTGCATGTTCATGAGCAATAAAGTGAATATTTGAGTTGAGATACTTTCTGTCTCACACACTTTGCTCTGCATTACATGTTCCTTATGCTTGCATATCCAGATTATATTTATCTGTTAATAGATTTTTTACCGTGTTTCTGATCAGAATACGTGCCCTTGACATTGAGATGCTACAACAACCTGCCTGCTGCTCTTATCAGAGTTTAGCCTTAAGGAATACAGGCAGATCTTCTTCCTGATGCAACTATACCAGATAAGGAGTTCATCACACTTCTTGTGAGCTACTGTCCTTCCCAATTTGCTGGTTCAGCTGTCCCGGGAACCATTTCCAACAAAATAAATGAGATAGACACCCAGATTCTAGAATCTTTGCAAATGTCTGAAAACAAAATCACTTCACTGTGACATTCGTGGTCCGCATAAAGAACAGAGAAGTTTGGCACTAGGGTGAAATAAAATCGACAAGTAGTGAAAACAGCACAAATCAAACAGTCAGGTTCTCTATTTTTGCTATGATTTTTAGGTTACTTAGAGCATCTCATTTACTTGCTTCCTTTTCAGGAAATTTTAGGTTTACAGTTCCATAGACTTCATCTTAGAACCGATCTGTCTTTTTGAGGGCATTATGAAGCAAAAAGGTGGAAGGAAGTAATAGGGAACTCAGAATCACACTGCTATCAGGAGTGTCTTCAGCCATGTTTTCCAATAGCTGCTGTGCTGTTCTTTTCTACATTGAGATTTTCTGGATATCAACTGATCTAAAGTGGTTGGAGAAGATGATTCAAAAATTGTCTGATTTAGTTTTAAGAGCACAGAAATTAGAGCATGCATGAGCTCAGCTTTCCTGTGATGGGTCTGAAGTGAAATACTTTCATCAGAAAAACATGTTGAGCAAAGCTGGAATGCAATGCTTGAAACTTAAGAAAGGTAAGACTAATTTATTTGATTGTATATGACAGGCTTAGTAGGAGCATGAAACTTTTTAATCTTCAGGATGTTGTGTATTAAAGTTATTTAATGCTGAAAGCAGACTGGCAAAATATTAGTCATGATTCAGGTTTATTGCAGTCTTGGACATTCAGAAACCAGGATGAGATCTAATGTAAAGGATATTCTGTCCCAGATTTTTCCTATTAAGTTTCTAATTCTCTAAATTTATTTCTCTTTAAAGTTTGTTATAATCATCACTGGGCAAGATCAAGATTTGGCTGGAGCCTCTCAAGGCCTGATCCTGTCTGGCAGGCTAATGTTTGTAGTAGTTCAATATCCTCTGAAATGCTCTTTCTTACATGTGCTGTTAGTATAGGTTTCCCTTTCCAACAGCTCTTCTGTCAGCTGTTATCCATCCTATATTCAGCACATGGAGGTCCTTGGAAAGAAAGAGAAACCCCAAGACCCTCTACAGGGAAATTTCTGAGTGTTGACACAAAATTCTATGTACAACGCTGGTTCCATTTTCACTAGGAGCCCTTTCCAAAGCAAACAGCTCGCTTTCCTGTTAATGGGGAGGTGTGAGGCTGTGGAGCTTTGGAGCTGTGTGAATTGCTGTCCCAAACAGCATTGCTGTTTACTCTCTTCTTTGCTTCCTCTTTGCTTCCTGGGGCTTGATTTTCTGTCAGAGGTCCATCCTTTGTGAATGGCTGTCAAATGCTTGTGCAGGTGGCAGGAGTGAGGAAGTGGTGGAGTCTGGAGCCACTGCAAGCTCCAGTAGATCTAAGATCATTGATTGGTGCTTGTGATAGACTTTGGAGATAATACTTAGCACACTTAGTTTTCTAAGCCAACAAGAACTTTTGTTCAGGCCATGGGAAGCCGTAAATAAATCCACACAGTTACAGCTGAGTAAAAATAAGAGAATTGTGGGTTGAGCCTACCCCCATAATATAAGATTTCAGTCTACCAGTGACCACTGCAGCTCTCTTTAGCACTTGTTGGCATATCCCAGAATGAAAGGTAGAGATCAAGGAGAAGTTGGAATTAGAGGGAATATGATTCAAGATAATTTCTGAAATTACTGAAAGGATGAGGAATTGCAGAACAATTCTTCAGATACTTTGGATTTTGAAGAGGAAAAACCAGAAGGTTGGTGCTGGTGTTCTTTCATTTGAAGATGTAATAAACAAAAATTACCCAGCCATTACTTCAGAAATGTTTAATAAGATCTAAGTTTGTTAATTCTTAAACATTACCTGCCCTTCTCACACAAATGACCTAAAGTACCTTGGCTTTAACTCTTCAAATGAAGCAGGAGAGAGCCTTGCAGGGGTTTCTCTTGGGCTGTTTGCATGGGACAAATGCTTTTAAATACAAATGTCATATTCACTGTTCTGTTTTTGCTCTGTATTGCTTCTTTTCTTTGAGAATGATTGGGAGGTTACTATCTCAGAGTGGAGACTCAGAGACTGAATATCACCAGTGGCTCATAGGACATGTGGTGGCCACTGTCTTCCCCTTCAATATAGAACTCTCAGTCTCTAGATGCAGCAGCAGCCCTTCATCAGAGCAGTGGAAATGTTAGGCTTTCTCACTGCACATGGGTTTTGTCTGATATCAAAGACACTTCATCTATAATGTCTAAAATGCTGTTGCCTGAGCCCACTCCAGGGATTTAAGAGAGTGAAGACCCTGATGTCCCAAGGAATCAGCAGTTGATGTACCACTTTTCTGGAAAACTAAGGAGATCCTCAAGGAGACTTATTTTATATTGGGTTAATGCAGATGTAATGACTTCTTTCTGCTTTTTCCAAAAGTATGCATTCTAGAAGACATCAGGTGGTTGTTCTGGATATCAGGAAGGAACTTGTTTAAACATAAAGATAATGAGACATAAAATGAATGTCATGACTTCAGGGCAGAAGACCATCTGATGATGGTAAAGGAGAGTGTGGCATAACTGCAAAGGGGGATGGGGAATGGGGCAGGGATAATCAATGTATTATTTCTGCAGCTTCACACAACACAGTGTCTGTCTTCATGTCGTTATAGGCTGCCAGATCCATCCCTTCACACCTTTCAAACATAGGCAGGCAGATGGACATAGGCTCTTTGATTGAAAAGATTCTTCAGCCATTCTCAGTGTTTTGTTAATCATTCTGACTGTGGCTTTTCTCCCATGTCCCCTCCCAGCACTGGGGATTTCAAGGTTCAGCTTGCATAACAGGTAATAACAGGCATTTCCTCCTCCTGCGTCGGGATATCCTGGCGCCCTTCAGTCTCTCTCTGACTGTGTTTAAAACAGACTCCAGCACAGGGGAGAAAAACAAAACAAAACAAAACAAAAAAAAAAAAAACCCAAAAAAACCAAAAAACCCACCCCAGTCTAAAATTAGCAGCCGTGGTAGAAGAAAGGTCCATGGCTGTCCCCTGTGCTGTTTGTCAATGAAACAACACGTCCAAACAGGGCCAAAATGCATTTCTGCTCTGGAAAAACAGACAGGTCGAGTTTGGAGAGAATGGGAGAGTACAGCAGGCATCACACCGATAGTCAAGGAGAACTATCCAGAAGGTATCCACAGTGACACAGACACAGAGGGGCTGTAGGGAGGGCTTTTATGGCAAGGCTGTATATCTGTCTTTTGGAAGCACTGTCTGGTGCTGCACCTGGAAGATGGATCAGGTGCTTTGAGAGTTAGAGAACCTCTGTAGTCTCCTCCTCTCATCTGGATTTCAGGATCCTCATCCTTAGTCAGCCTGAAAAACCCTAACCATTTTATTGGTGTGAGACTGTACTTAAATGACCTAGGCCAGATTCTGATTTTGCATCGGTGGAAACCTGAGGTCTAGCAGTTTTATGCATTCTTAATATTCTGGCTTGTTAAAGTCTAAATTAAAACTTTAAATAAAATGGTGTTACTTTATTCTAACCTGTTCTTTACATTAATAATATATATGTGTATAAATATATATATATATAAATAAATGTTATATTTTTAATCTGATCTTGTAAGCAGCTTGAATGTTACTCCATTAATGGATATCGTATAGAATTGGACTCATAATGAATACTGAAGTTACATACTTTATGTAATAATGAAAGGTATTATTGCAGAATGTTTACACTTTGTTGTCACTGCTGTCAAAATGGAATTGTGCTAAACCCATTTCCTCTTTTCCTCATGCATTTCTGTATACAGGCCAGGAGAATTGCTGTGGGAATTTTATTTATAGCAGTCAGTGATATGAATTGACTTAATCTTTCTTTGCTGGATTGCAGATGTATCTGTTTGTCAAAATCCAGCTGGTGGTCATTGAGTAAAATTCAGTTAGCTAAAATAAAATAATCATGTTTCAACAAGGCTTCAAAAAATTGGTCAGCCCTTCTGCTCTTCTCATAGTTCCTTGAGTATATTTTGCCCTGCTAAATTGTGGGATTACGATGTATCCAGTTTGTTTCTCTTATGTTTGCCTTCCTGGTTTCATAGGAGATAATAAAGTCTTAGATTTTTTTTTCATTGGCAGAAGCCTCATTATGATATATCCCAGATAAAAGCTTCTATTAATGTACTGCTGAATCTCATGGGGAGAGCTTGTCGGAGACAATGAACTTGCTTTTAGATATAAGCCTTTTTGCTATTCTTTGTCACTTGAAAGATTTATAAAGTAAGAAACATTTTTTCCACCTGGATTTAATACAGACTGAGCACTTTTCCATCAGTAGAAAGAAGCGGACTTACTGGCAAGTTGGAACACAGCAGCTATGGCCTCCTCCCACCACTGGGTATCCTGGGAGATGATGGGGAGCTCCATCAGCCCCAGGACGAAGAGGAGCTGGCCGGCAGTCAGAGCCACCGTGGCAATGAGGTTGCAGGCACGCATCATGTCGAACTGCACTAGGGAAAGAGAAGCAGCATAAAGTTACAATAACATAAAATTGTGAAAAATAAAATCCTGACTGACCAGGTATATCAGTTTAATATTAGTCCACAGAAAACAGTTTTCAGACAGCAGTTTCTTCTCCCAGCAATCCCGTGTTTTAACTGCCTTCCCTGTGGTCTGGATAAGAAAAGATTTTCTTCAGGATATGTATTGATTCTTTCCTTTAGTTTCACAGCATCCCATAAGTATTGCTTCAATGCATGAAACAAGCAGCTAATTTCCCAGAATGGTCCACTGGAGATGCTGGAATTCTCTTCACTAAAGATTCTACCTGTAATACATAGCCAGAATTTTTTGGGGCAGGATTGATGTTTGTGTTCTATTTGTGTGAAATGGAACCATAAATAGTTTTTCAAGGCCCTAAAATAATAATCATTGCTAAGACAAACCAATAGCACCCTGAATTTCTTTTTCCCCTAGACCATCTGTATTGTCCTAAAAAATCCTGTGGATGTTAATGTTCAGGTCTTTCTGGTTTACAGCAGCTTTGTATAGAGGATTCTTAAATTTTTCCTCTTTTACCATTTATTAATCTTTGGTATACACTGCAAAGACCCTTATATTTCCATCTGTGTAATGATGGAAATTATTGTAATGAAGATGTCAAGGCTTGGCAGTTCTGAATGAGGTGTTAGGGCATAATCTGCATGTACAGGTAAAAAGCTACCTTTTTGAAAATTTTGTGTGTGTGTGTCCATATATATATGAAGTTACATAAATATATATAAATCCATATGTATCTATCAGTGATGTTGTGGGAGTACATTGTGGGGGTCTACTATTGACCACCCGGCCAGGATAATGATACTGATGAGTTACAGTACAGGGAATTAAGGGATATCTCTAGATGGGCTCCCCTGGGCCTTAAGGGTGATTTTAAGTTTCCAAACATCAATTGGGAATATCATAAAACGGACACAAACAGATCCAAGAAATTTCTGAAGCATGTTGGAGGTAACTTATGGTGCAGGGACTGAAGGCCCAACTAGAAAAGGTGCCCTCTGAGATGTGCAATTTGTAAAGAGAGAGTTGTGGGTAAAGTGGTGACCTCTTAATAGCGCAGGAGCCAGCAATTTAAAGCATGGGGAATCATGCAAGCAGGGAGGAAAGAAGGCCTGGCTGAGGAGGGATCTTCCGGAACTGAAAGTGTACACACCAGAGTCCATACTGAAACACCATGACGGGGAGGATGACAAACTAAAAATAAAAACTACATTGAATGATGGCAGTATACCCAGGGCAAGGTGACCAGGATGATGAAAGGCCTCAAGGATAAGACACACAAGGAGTGGCTGAGATCATTTGGCCAGTTCAGCCAGGAGAAGAGAAGGCTAAGGGGTGACCTTGTCGTATTCTGCACCTTCCTCACAGTGGGGAGGTGCTGATGTCTCTCTGCTGTCTGGTCCCAAGACTTGAGGGAATGGCTGGAGCTGTGTCAGGGGAGGGTTATGCTGGTTATTAGGAAAAGGTTCTTCCCCCAGAGGGTGGTTAGGCACTGGAATAAGCTCCCCAGGGCAGTAGTCATGGCAACAAGGCTGCCAGAGACGTGGTTTGTGTAGAATGCTCTTAGTGATATATTTTAGTTTAGAAGTAGTCCTGCAAGCACCAGGGAGCTGAACACAATGATCCTTGTAGGTCCCTTCCAACCTGAGATAATCTATGACTCTCTGTCAAAGAACAAATGCAGCAATGATTACAGACATCTGCAGGCTTGGCTAGAAACCTGATTAAAAATGTGTCTCCCAGCTAGCTACTGAATGGCCTATATTAACTGCAAAGTTGGGTACTTTTAGTCAGACTTTTTTCCTGTTAACCTGATGGATGTCCTGTTTTCATCTTTTCCTTCTTCTGTAGCAAAAGTGGGAGTTACAAATATCGTTGTTCCACATCGCTTGCTAATGTGTCATTGCTGTTCTGAAATAGAGTAGCACCATGTGTAAGTTGGCATATACTAGAGAAAGACAGACTCTAGAGCAGATAAAATTTTTTTAGAAATGTTTTAACTGGCTTTAAGTTTGGTGGATGCACCAGAATTTGGTTCCTGCTCTTCCAGGGAGACTGCTAGGAAGTGTAGAAAACAAAACTTGATGCAAACAAGAATAAATTTGTGTTAATCGTGAAGTCTGACCTACTTTTGTGTTTACCCTTTATTTTCCCCTCACAGGCTGCCTTCAGCTTCCTGTGTTCTAAGTAGCAACTCATGATTTAATTAAAATTTAATAAAATATAGTATTGTATATGAAGAGTTAGTTAAGAACCTTAGTCCATTAAACTTTTTCAATTGAATTAAATGTTGAGAAGGTAACATACTAAGTATTTTTGGCTTCTCCTAGTGAGTTAATTTCTGACCAGTTATTAAAAAAAACTGTTCAAAGATTTTGTGTTTAACTTCCAAAGTTGCCCTTTTAGCATTGGCAGCGTTTCCATCTCTTGCCATATCAAATGCCCACAAGTCATGAAGCAGCTTGGATAATGGAATCACTGTCAGATGTTTGAGCTTTGTAAACACCAGTAAGCTTTGAACATTCAGAGTGTTCTGTTTTTCCACCCAGATGTACTTCTGTAATACTTTGAGCACCAGTTCTTGCTAAAAAGATAGTAATGATTTTCAAAGGAGAAATGCCCAACTGTCTGTAGCATCAAATTAAAAAATTGTTGCCATAATGGATTCTCTGTCTTTATGTAGTATGCATGAGCTCAAAAAAAACCCCAAAAAACTACCACCAACAACAAAAAAAAGCCTCTGTATATAAATAACATTTAAAAGTCTGAAGTTTATGCCAGAAATACATACTGGCCCCTGATACAGAAATTAACACCAAATTTTTGCTTTTGCTGCTATTCATGACTTTTTTTAACACTTAACTGTGTTACAGACTTTATGCTTTGCCACAGATGATGTTATATCATGCATACTAAAAATATTACGTTTCTGACTGTGACTCAGTTGAACTTCAAGCAAATTTGTAACAATTTAATTTTTATAAAATGGTTCTTTGATGTTTGTCCTCTCCTGCAGCTGGAAGTGCATTGAATGGGTAACATGATCTTTGCTGCTGTTTGTATGCACTCCACACTTAGGGATGTTTGTTGTCCTAACACACTACACTGTCTAGAGAGATGTGGAAACGCAATAGGTATTTTCCATAACTGCTCCTGTTAACCAGAAAAAAGGTTGCACATTGTCCATAGAGCTGCAGCTGGCTGATGATTGGCAGAATAAGAAGGAAGTAGGCGGTATGATTTCATTAAATTTGCAGACAATTCTTTTTATGGAATAAAATATTACAACTTGAGTACCTTCCCATCTTTCATATGAGAGATGTTGGTTTATTCTAATAGGTTTAATATATGATCTGTCATCTTTTGGTTTTGTTCTAGAATTATAATGATTCCTCTTGGGGAAAAAAGCAAACTTAGAATCATAGAATTGTTTAGCCTTAAAATGAGGCCTAAGATCATCAAGTCAAAAACTTGATGTGGGAACTTGATGTTCTCTCAGCACTGCCAAGGCCCCCACTAATCATGTCCCCTGGTACCACATCCCTACATGTGTTAAATCCCTCCACGGATGGGGACTCCATCCCTACCCTGGGCAGCCTGTCAATAATGTATAACTCTTATAATAATGCATAAAGTCCATTCTTCTTGCAGTAGAGCTTGTTAATTGTATTCAGCCTGAAACTGCAAGGTAACTGTGCTTCCTTACTCACAGCCATTGTAACTTTGCATGCTGTCAATTCAGCACATTGTAATTTTATTTTGTACATACATACACAACCATAAGCTGTAGCCAGCATCTCTGACCTCTTTTTAGTGACGGCAACCAATGGATGGTGTGGATCAAGAAAGGGAATTGAGTGTGCAGTGTCAAAGTATTTATTCAGAGCTCAGCCCCAAAGCCATTGAAGAGAAAAGGGAAATCTCGTTGGGGAAGGCCAGGACACAAAACTTTTCTCCTGCTTGAATGACTGCTCAACTCAGGAATAAATACTTCTGATCTCTTATAAAACTGGCTGCAGTACAGTTTTTGTAAAGGCTGCAAAATTTAGTATTTACCTTTGTGTTCTCTTACTCTATTTTAAATTACATGTACAGAAAAAATGCCTCAGTAGCCAGGTTTAATCTATTCTGATGAGTTTTCTATAGATTTGATAATGAGTATAAATTTAGGATCAGCTGTTCAACCATTTCAGCTTCATTTATAGTAGCCATGATTCCAATGTCACTTTTTGTGGCCACTGCAGACTTCATCAACTTTTACATTTTGTTTGTTAATGACAATTAGTAAAAGCAGATGGTCATAGTGGTTTAGTGTCTGCACGTTACTGGTGGCAAATGTGTTAACCCCTCACTTCTAGAATCTGTTGCCTAAGACTGTCATGACATAGGTATTTTGTATTTTGGATATCCTACTTTTTTTCTTTTGAACACGTTAATGTGACTTGTCTCTTGAAATTTAACTGTGATGGAGTTCCCCGTGGCCAGAGGTGGATATTCCCTGTCACTAGTGGTCAATAATTCCAGCAGAGTAGACCTAGACACTGCAGAAGGTGTTCATTCCTTTGTGTACATCTGAAAGGTGAAAGAGGAAGGACAAGCCCTCCATCTGTATGTTTATTTACCTCCCTTAAGATGCAGCTTGGCTGTTGAGAGCTGGAAAGGGCTGGAGCTGAATGACTCCAGAAACTCTGCTCTGAGTATCTGCTGTTCATCAGCATACAGTGCTAGTCTCTGCCTTTTTCCTTCTGGAAGCCACGGTGGGCCCCATTTTCTCAGAGAAGCAGTTAATTCTTGCACAGGAATCCAGCTGAGACTCTGGTACAGCTGGGGATACTGGCTTAATGAATTCTGCTTTGTTTAAAACATGGATCAATTAAGAATTAAACCTCAAACTCTAAGGATGAGACCAAGTCAGATTCCTTTTTGTTTTGCTCACTTCCTAAACCATCTGTATCCATCTGGATTAGAGATGTTAATTTGATTTTCTTACTTACAAGCAGCAATTTTGTTGGTTTTGATCCATGATAGCCTCAGAACTGCTGGTGTTATGTTCCAGGATAGCTCCAGGACTGTTTGCAGAAGTAGATTAGTCATACTGGAGAGTAATTTGCAGTGTTTTGGGATAATGAGGAAGAACGATCTCACTGGAAAATCACATTATGTTAATTGCTTAAAATGCGAGTGTTTCTTTCCCTTTTCTGTCTGTGTAGAGGGAAAAAAACCAGCTAAGTGGAAATTCAAGCTTTTTAATGATTAAGCAAAAGGGCTCAAGATATTTTCATAGTAGTCTAAAACCTCCCCCTGGGAAAGACCCCTCTTGATAAAAAACAGCCTTGGGAAGAATCTAGTGGCCACACATTTATTCAGTGCATGGGGACAGTGCTGACTCCCAGCATCTCTGTGTGCCTTCACAATCTCCTGCTGTCATCTGAGCTGCAGGAACTGACCGGGAGTGTGCTGTTACCCCTGTCCAATGTGGGACATTAAGTCTGTTGCATCTCAAAAATGGTACTTAAATTCTTAATTAGCTGTTAAACTCTTAATAATGAAGTATGGGTTATGCTCAGTTGAAGGATGGTGCCATGTGGATATGGGAGCCTGGGAAAACAGTTTTCCCAGGCGCTCAAAGGAAAACAGAAAGGAAAGAATTAATAACAAAATGCACTTGCTGTTGTTGACAGGATGTGTGTGTGTGAGACATGATACTTTGGTAAAAGCATATTTGTAAGAGGTGTTGCCTTTCTTGGACCCATAAGCTGACCCTGTTCTTGGTTCAGTGAAGTAGTCTATAAAATGTGTGTACTTCTACAATAAATTGCTCCTTCTACCTTTGAGAGGAAGGGAAACCATGCCACTGGGTCTTCTTTAGCCACTCCTATAACAGTGACAGTGCCGCCTTAGCTTGTTGTGAAGCTGATTGCATCTATGATTTCATCCATTCTTTAAATCTCCTGACAGATATTGCTTCTTGGTTTTGTAATGAAATGAATTTAAAAAAATATTCTCTTGATGCTGTTTCCTATGGTTCTTGGGTTTATTTATTAATCACTTGGTGAATTATTGAGGACGCATTTTGGCATGTACCTGATGGTCCTTTTAAATGCTTCATGATCATATATGACTTTATTCTGTAAAGGAGAATAAACAGTTGTGTTTCTGAAAAGAGATTTCTAATTGATTATAGATTAAACTGGTAATGCTCCTTACACTTAAATTGCTTCACTTACTTTTGTTAGAACCCATTTTCAATTTCTTCTAACTGTGCTAGACTTCATCTTCTTGGGCTGAATGCCTGCAGGCTGAGATCATAATCTTCTGATAAAAATCTAATTAGATAAGTAATTAGGTTTTTTTTAATATAATCAGAGATTCTAACTGAGCATGCCATTTTCCTCTGGAACTTGATATTTTGCTGAGCTGTTATTCTGAGATAAAGAATGCATCATATTTTTCAGCCTTTTGGAGTAATTTTTAAAATCCACATTGTATGGACTTCAGAAATGCAAACCAAGTACCAAAACTGGGAAAAGCCAGAATAGTATGCTTGAACCTAAATGGATGAAAGGCAAGATTCAGAAAGAGCAAGGCTTCTGTCTTGCTGACTCTTACTTATGGTCCTGCTGTTCATAAACCCAAGTTCCAACCAGGAGAACTGGATTCAGTATTAATAAATAATTTTAGAAGAAACCCTTCCTTAGAGTTAAAAAAATATCACTTCAGTCAAACTTCAGGCAATAAATCATGTGTTTCTTTTGTTTCAAATGTCAATATTGTCAGCAAAGGTGAGATGTGATGAGCAGTCTCCACACCTGCCATGGAAATCAGTTGAAGCTGTGCCTTGGATACCAAGAGCACTATGAAAGTGCAAAGTACAACTGTGCTTCATTTTACAACATAGGCATAGGAGGTCAGCACTTACTGTTAAAACAACTCTGAGATAATAGGGGCAATAAATAGAATCACTGTAATTATCAGCATCACACTATGCCTCCCCAACCTGGGCTCTATTTATAGTCTTTCACATTTAATTTCTTCTGTCGATGTAAACTTGTGGTATTTATATTGCTCTTTCAATTGGGAAACACTTAAAAAGTACTTGTGAAAAAACTAAGCCAAATGTTGGCAGTATTTCAGTGCACCTTTGCATGACTGTGTCACTCAGATCATGGGAAGATTTAAAGAGGTACTTATGTGATGCAAATGTATTTTGATGGTCTGAATAGTCACTAATTTTTTAAAAGTGAAACAGATCTGAATTTCATTTTTGCCTCGTACCCATTCCACGTGATTATGTTGTTTGCAGGTCTTACTGACTTTGTCCTGAAAAGGAAAGTCTCTTCTACTCTTTTTAAAACAATCTTTGCAGGTAGCCATAGAGCTTTCAGCAACAAGAGTCCTCAGTACGTTCTGTTGCTGGATGAATATCTTAAAATTTATGAATGCATGGGTATCTCAAAAATTATTTTGCTTTTTTCACCTCCTGGGAGGCTTTCTGAAGTAAGCAATTTATGCTTTTTTCACTTAAAAATAGTAATTTAAGGAAGAGGAAGGGAGCGGGGGAAACCCAATCTGTTTTGGCACAATTACAATAATGTTCTGATGTGACAAACTGGTGGAATCTTCCAACCCTTTAGGTATTTTGGAACTTAACCATTCAGTTCATTTAAGTGTGAAATTTCACATTTGAATACTTATTTTGAAAGGCAGACAGATCTTATTGGGGAGAGGAGGGTGTGGTTGGTGGGTGGTTTTTCTAACAGCTTCAGTTGTTACGTTTGGAATTAAGACATGGCTCTGTTAACTATTCTGAACATAAGTATAGTGGGACCCATAGCTGGTCTGTGGGTTAGAGAGGTTTGAATGAGATTTGTTTTGAGAAGTATTCTCTGACCAATGCTGTTGGCATGGAGACCAAGAAGAGAAGAAGAGAGAAGATAACCAGGAAAAAAACTCCACATCTGTGGAAAGTATTTTGAGAAATGTCCTGGGAAGAATAGGGGTGGAGAACTTTCCACCAATGACCACTATGCTGACTAATTGCGACCAATAAGAAAGTGTAAACTGTATAGAGGGTATAAAAGACAGTGCGATGTTGTAATAAACAGATATTAGCCTTCTGAAATGTAGTGTGCCTTTGTATGTCGCACCCACCCCTACAGTGACATTTAGTGACGCCTGATTTGCAGCGGGACTGCAGGAGGCCTGCTGGGGTGTGGGGAGCCAGCAGCTGAGGCGGGATCAGCAGCAACTCCAGACTCAACTGACAGTGGTATATAGAATATAGGTGAGCTGCTGAGAAAGAAAAAAAAAAAGAGAGAGAGAAAAGGGAAGAAAAAAAAAAAAGTAATGTATCATGTTGGGGTCACCAACTGTCACTGTAGGGGCGGGCACGACATACAAAAGGCACACTACATTTCAGAAGGCTGATACCTGTTTATTACAACACAAGTGCTTATGATCAAGTAATGGGCCCTTGCAAACCCAACATTGAAAGCCTTCAATACAGTGATCAGTTTTTATAGACACAGCTATTTCTGGTGGGGTGTGAGTTGTCTAGATATCATGATTTACTTCTTTATAAACCTCAACAGATTATTCTGTAGTGGTGGCTTTGATAAATGCATTAATCTGAAATTTTCAAAAGCTCCAGAGCCATTTTCACTCATAATGCTTTAATTGATTTCAAAGTCTTGATGGGAAGAGTAGTCAAACTCTGATTGCTCTGACAATATTTCTGTGCAACACTTGTATTGTACTACATTGAAACATGTATCAAGTTCATTTTCCTGTCCTGAATCCCAAGGAGTTTTGCACTTTTCCAAAATGAGTACACGGAATTGCACCCCGACATTAAAATGAGCATTCACTCTAAGTTGAAAGCCATGTCTCTCAGAATTCATCTTTACTGGCCACCATCATTAAATGAGTAGTGTCACTTATTCAAATGTTGCTCATATTTCAGATATTAGGATGGGAAATCACAAACCCTGAGCTGCCAGCTGCCTGTGCTGCCTCATCTCTGTGGAACAGCCTGAGCAGTCTGTCATGCAATATATATAATGTGTTTTGTAAGGTTTGGGGCTTTTTTTAATCTGATGGTAGTTCCTATTCTCTAGATGCACTTGGCCTCCCTTCTGGGTCTCTATATATGGAAATATTGTATATGTAGACAAGTAACACGTCTGCAGGACACTCAGCTGCTTGACTCAGCCTGGCTTCCAGCCGGCCAAATTTCAGAGAAATTGAAAATTTTGGAGACATTGGAACTTCGTTTAAATGCAGGGGACATGGGCATTAAGGTGAATGGCTGCCTCTGTATCAAACCTCAGCTCCTCATTCCCATCCTGAGCAGCATCCTGCCTCAGCCACCAAATGTCCCTGTGTCCATATGTGTGCAATAATCATCTGTCCAGATTGGACATGGGGTCCCTGTGGCAGTCATGTGGCTGCTCTTGATGCTGTGCCTCTCTCTGGCATGAATTACAGTCCTTGTTAGAACTGCAATTCCCACAAGCAATCCAGCTCTGAGCATCAGAAGTTGAAACACACATCCTGCTGTTGCAATTTTCCTTATGTCTCCTGAGCCCTGAAGAACCCAGTGAGGTTTTGTATCTTTTAAACTTGTTCCTATTCCTGCATTTCCACATTGTTCCTAAAGTTCTTACAAAAACAGACAAACTGTGATCTTGGCTGATGAATAAATCATCTCCTTGTGCCCATCCAGAGAAAAGCTCAGAGCATGGCAGGCCTTAAAGGGCATATTTGTACCCTGCAGTGTGGCTAAAAATATCTAAGTTGATTCCAAGTAATCTGGTGTGTTGGCACAGTATTCCTGGCATGGTACTGGGCCAGGACCTAGGTGGCTTTGAAAAGGGTTGGCTCTGAGAGACATCACTGGTGGTGTAGCTGCATATTCTCTCCACTCAAGGTAGCTCAGATGTCCCTGTGTGGGGCCACACCATTGGGTGTGTTGCCCTTGTCACACATGACATGGGCACAAAGCTCAGTGTTGATTACTCATGACATGCTGTCTTACCCCAGCTCTTACTGAGGCTGTGAGGCTACTACCTCTGGGGTTTTTCTGAAGCATTAAGAGATGCAAGCAAGAGCATAATCTTCCAAAATTTTTCAACAGCTCTGAAGCTGCAGCTCCATAATCTTTGTCAAATGCTGTTGCCTACACTCAGGTGACAAGAGAGTTAGGCTACCTGGCCAGATTTCCTTAAAATGTTTGAAGAGGGGCTGTACAATCTGAGTTGTCAGTGAAGCATTTAAGTTTGTATCATTCAGTGGTTTGTCCAAGTTATAAAAGCTTAGATTGATTTCCTCATAGCTGGGCTGGTTCTCAACATAGGTGAAAGTTTCAAATCTGAGAGTTTATTACCACTAAAAAAGGAGCCATCTCACCCCTCCTTCCAACTTTATCACTTAGTGTTAGCAGCAGCACTTGTTGGACTCTGATACCACTGCTTAATCCAGTGGAAAAATAACAATCCAAAACTCCATTCAACCCCATGTCCAAAACTTCCACCCTAACCTGGAGATTCTTTTGCTGTTACTCATCTGAACCACCACAGAAGCTTTTCAGCATCACAGGGGGTTGAAAGAGAGGTGCAGGGCTGCACAGCAAGAGGGTGAGAAAGAGAAAGGTAAAGACAAGTGAAAGGGCCTGGGATCTCTGCTTCCCAGAGCAGTGAGATTTGAAGGACAGAGTTGACCCCATGGAATCAGTTGCCCATGCTTCTGATGCTGTGCCTTGCAGAAGTAGTTCACATTGCAACACTTCATTTCCCTGTATTTTTAATATAATTTACTCCTATCCCTGGCTTTCTTTTTGGCTTTTTTTTTTACATTTCTAGGAAAAAATCCTTCCCTGTGAGGTTGGTGAGGCCCTGGCACAGGATGCCCAGAGAAGCTGCAGCTGCCCCATCCCACTTCCAAGTGTTCCAGGCTGGGTTGGACAGAACTTGGAGCTACCTGGGATAGTGGAAGGTGTCCCTGCCCCTGGCAGGGGGTGAGATGTGATGGGCTTGAAGGTTCTTTCCAACCCAAACCATTCCATGATTCTGTGATTTCAGTGGGAAGAAAGAGCAGGCAGAGAAAGTCAGTGAAAAGCAAGTTCTAAGAATGTACTTCTCTCTGCCAGGGAGGAAGCCAGCTCACGGTAGTGCCTATAGTTGGCTGTTAGTTACATACTGCATGTACAAGAGTCTTTAGTATAAGGACAAGCAAATTCCCGAAGAGTTTACAGTTTTTCTGTTGAACTGTGAGATAAATAGCTTGCCTCTCAAATATTTATTTCTGTATGTGTATGAATACATTGATTTATTTGAGCCAAATTGTGGCCTCTTTCACATTGCTAATGGCAGAACAGCTTTTCTATATTGTTCTACAAATGGCATCCAAAATACTTCATGGTAACTCAGTATTGAGAAAGGCTTTTTTTCTTTCATAAAGTTATTTTTAGAGGTATGTATGCATATGCATACACACCCCCCCCCCCCGCATGTCTGTGATTTATCTACAACTGACAGATGAGGATTGCCATAGGTATTACTAAAATAATGTGTGATTTCTTATTACAGAAATTCTTTAGGATGACAAAACCAGGATGCAAAGTCAGGCTCCTACTGACCATGTGTACATACATGGAAACAAAATTGTCTTAAAAATAAATGCCACAGTTGTGTTTCCTACTGAGTTTGTCATTACACAACTGCATAGTGGGGATTTTCCTTTCAATGTTTTATCAAGATTCAGAATTGGGCTTTGCTTGCTATTTGTTTCCAGATTCATTAGGGAATGGATGCTTTAGTCCTATACAGATCAAGTCTCCCTGAGCTTGAAAAGCCTCCTTTAAATTAGAATTTCTAACAGTAGTTGTCAGATAATTCTTCTGAGCACTTGATCATGCTGTAATTATTACTTGGAAATTTTCAAATTTTCTGTCACATTATCCTTCTATTTGACATCAGAAACTGCTGCCAGATCGTTCTGCCATGAAAGTAATACCTCTCACCTTTAGGTACCACACACCTCCTGACCTGCACACAGCAAGAAATACAAGCTTGTGTGTTAAAAAGGCTGTAGGAGCCAAATTCACAGTGCAGGAGCTCATTCCAATGTTGAGTATATAACATGTATTCTTACTATTTGTGAATGGTACACATGTTCTTCAAGTTAGAATATGGCTTATCAGTATTAATTGTGGAAGTGATTCCAGAGATGAAGCTGCAAAAACACACAAGGAACTTCTCCCACAGTCTAATCCTTTTTGTAACCATTTATTGTTATAAAGTTACTTTCAGTTAAAAAAATATAGAAAGGGTAAGGACTTTAAAACATTTGAGAAATTTTCCATCTGTGATTTATGCAGGCTCAGTATTAGCAAATGTGCAAAAAATGTTTCTGCATAATTTTGTTGAAAAATATGATCTGGAATGGGTCCACATTATAGCATTTTTAAAAGAAATTCCTCTAATATTTCTTTGGTTTCTCTCTAGAGGGATCTAAGAAACTCCAAGGACCAATTTATCTTTCTCCACATTTCAAACCGTGAAAAAAATCTGGTTTGAAATCATGTGTGTTACAGATGCTGCCAACCGTCCCTCAGAGGTGCCAGAGCTGTTCATGACTGTTCTTGAAATCTTGGGAGAATCCTGTGGTTAGTCGAGGCATGAACTTTACAGCCATATGTTCTGTTAAACTCCATGCCTTGAAGGGTGCAGCGGAAGCACTGATTGCCCTTCAAATGGCTGCTCATAGCCCAGCTGCTGGCAGTGGAGGGAGTTTAGGGGAGAAACCTCTTGGCACCAGGGTAATTGTGTTCCCAGCCACAGTGTCTGCAGATATTTTGGACAGGTCCCTTCTAACCCAAGCCTTTCATCGATCCTGTTCCAGCACAGTTCTGCTCTGGGAGAGCAGTGTTGCACCATTAAAGCTATGAATGTGGTACGTAAGGTTTATTATTAATAAATCAGTTCTGTAATTCTCATGTTATCCAATAATGTTCCTTAGCTCAGTATAAGCTATTTGCTTTTTTCAGATCCCACAGTCTGTGAAAGTGCAAAATGAAAACTACATCATGGGTAATGATTAGTCACCAAGTTGTATGTTAATTGTATTTTTTCACCAAGAATAGTTACACATTTTAAGACTTTTCTCAATTTTACATGTTTTTACCACAATTATTTCTGTCTTTTCTTCTCCTGGCATTCCAACAAAAGCAAACAGAAGGAAGGAAAAACTCATGTCATTCATTGCAATACCTTTTTGAGTTTGGGTTTGTTTTTTTGTAGTTTTAGGGTATTCAGAGCAACTGTGGTTGCTGTTATACTGAGGACAAAGGGATATCTTATGGCAGGAGCCCTGGAGGGAGAAGTGAGCCCAAGATGTCTCCAAACTTTAGGCTTACACTTCTTAAATCATTTTTTCAAAGCAGACCGATTCCTGGGCTATATTAACCAGGTAGCACCATGCAGATTGCTGGTTTTGAGGAGGGAGAAGGAATTTAGTTAATCACTGATGGACATCATGCTTCTTAATTTCTGAAATTAATTATTTGGGAATGAATGTGAGGAGGTGTTTAGACTAAGACAGATAACATGATTTCAGAATTAGGCCACTGACCTCCTGGGGGACCAGGTGCACCCTATCAATTGTGTCTGCAGAGAAGATAAGAGGCTCCACTTACGTTTGACAGTGCTGCGTGACTCCTGGAACCCAGCCGACTCTGAACCCCAGCCCAGGGCTTCACATTCTTGCTCCTCCCCTTGCCCGTGCCTGGCACTGGTGCTTGCACCCCCTCTGCTCCGCTCTGCCAGCCAGCACATCCTCCAGAGCCCCACACTACGCTTGCGCCCATCCTCCAGCGTTTGGTACACCCAGTTGGGGCTAAAGGCAGCCGCATTGTTAAGGATGAGTGAGACCAGAGCTACCAACACAGCTGTGGCTACCAGTTTCTGGACAGTCATATCTGACTGTCAGCTTGCCGCCAGTCTCTAATTGTAGACGACACGAGGTCCCAGTCAGCTGCAGCACATTGAAACTGGGCTGGGAACAGGCGGCTGTGCTGGGGTGTTACGGGTCGCTAGAGGACATCACCGTTCATTCTTGAAGTCAACTCCAGGGGGATTTCTGACCAAGGAAACAAGAATTTTGTGAGGTAGATAGGAGAATTCCATAAAATAAGAACACAAAGAAGCTTTGTTAGGTCTTTCCCAGTGTTGAATTATCCACCTTCTTGGACTTTGATAAGTAATGTCAGTCCCGTGGTGAACTGGATGACAGAGAGGTCCATTCCGTGTTGGATGGGGTGAATCCAGACAGAATCCAGTTTCAGGGCAGGAGAGCCTGAGCTGAGGTGGGGCAGAGGTGGGATGGGATGCTCACTGTAGCTTGCGGAGCGTCGGGTCCTCCAAGCCAACTAGTGCTGCTCCAAAAGCCTGGGTTTGGGTGCAAACATCAGAATATCCTGCAAACGGTGATAGATGTCATTCTCTCAAAGCCAAGCTAAGCCAGAAGGGAATGCGTTCATCCCAAAGGTGATCTGTAAGTCTGGAGTATCCAGAGGAGGTTGCTCTGCCCCGTCCCTTTTCGAAGAGCCGAAGATCCGAGCTGTAAGTCCCGGGACGAGAACAGCCACTGCAGTGAGGAAAAGGCCCCCCCACCTCCCCACCAAGAGGAAATGGCTGTTTTCGTGGCTCGTTTTGGTGAGCCTCAGGGCGTAGTCGACTGCAAAAAAGAGCCACTGCCACGGCAGCCAAACATTAACAGGATGTGTTTCCTGAAAGGAAAAGACTGTGGAGACTTCTAAAGTTGTCCCTCCTCCCCTCGGAGAGCCCCCTCCCTGGTTCACGCCTCCTCCCCTCGCCGCTGCCCTCGGCAGGGCTGCCGGGACCCGCAGCGTCTCGGAGAGCCCGGGAGCACAGCGGAGCTCCTCGGGAAAGGAAGAGAAGGAAATCCCAGCCTCAGCCCTCGGGGCATCACCTCTGTAGAAGCGGATCGAGGAGAGGGATTTTGAAATACCTTTTGCTAGAAGCAAGACAATATTGGGGTTCGCTGCTGGACAGCGCGGCGAAAGCGCTGCGGGGGTGCCCGGATGCCCCCGTCCTCTCTGCACCATAGGAGGGACCGTGGCAGTTAAATAGGAAATATAAAATCTCGAGGTTCTCAACCCGATAACAACCCAGTTTGGGGGTGTCTGTAAAGGCAGGGGCAAGTGTTGGAGTGTGGGTGAGGTTGAGAGGCACAGCCCGGGTCCGAGTCCCGGCGTGAGGCTGCCCGGCCCGTTCGGTGCCCAGGGCTGGAAACTCTGCTGCCGTGTGCTTGACGGGGTGTCCCTGCTGACAGCCCAGCACGGAATGGACTGCACAGAGCACGGCAGGTGCTTCTCTGATAAGCTATTTTAGAGAGTTTTTGAGGGCACTCCAAACTGTCCTCTAACCTGGATGTTTCCGGAGCAGTCTTGACCAGACTGGCACTCCAAGGGACTCTTTGCTGCTCCCATCAGCTGCTTCAGCAGCACGGGGACGAGGACAGGGATTGTGGTGGGCACTGCCCTGCGGTGCTGCCTGGGGTTATGCCTCCCCTGAGCTGAGCCTGGCACAGTTCTTGAGGCTGCACAAACAGCACACGAGTGTAGTATTGCCTTCTACACACTGAACTGAAGGCACAGCATCTGGTCAGCCCTGAGGAGACCTGGCACAGACCTGCCTCACCAGGTACTGCCACAGCTGAGGGGCTGGCACAGGAGTTCACATCCCTGTAATCAATAAATTAGATTAGAAAGTGATTTGATTTTATTTTATATTTTATTTTTACATAATTTTACCAGGCAAGAGGCTTTGCCCCTAACCAACCTATCTGCCCTGACCCAATACACAGAAAGAAACTAGTCTGAAACTTTTTGCAAGGCAACGTTTTATTTTCAAGACTTGTTCATGTGAGAAGGGGGGGGGAGGGGGTGGGGAATAAAGTTAATATGCTCCTAGTTTTCAGCTCCTGAAGTTGAATATACTAATCTGGCTATGAACTCAACCCTCCTCCATGTGCTCTGATAATTTTTAATCTTTAAACAAATTAAGCTTTAAGTACTTTGAGCATCTTTATCCCTTGAAAGCATCTTTGGTTTCTCTTTTTCCCTGTGATTGGTCATGTTTCTTTACATTTCTGGTTTTAGAACTTCCAGTATAAACACACCAGTGTCTACCATTCTTCAAAGAAATTTCCTACCAGCAATGACCATCTTTGTATATTTTAAACCCCTAGGATTATTTGTTGTTATGATTCTGAGTTTATTATAAGCCAGAGATTCAGCAGCAAGGCAAATGATGTTTATATGCAGATAATGCCAGGAGAGATTCACCTTTAGGGAAATGTCACACACCTGCTTCTGCCTCCCCCTATTTGATTTTTGTGATTTGATGAAGTCTGAGTATGTATTTTCAGCAGGGCCCAAGCTTCCTTCTCATGTAACATTAAAGACAATAGCAATTATATTTTACAAAGGCTGAACAAATCAGTCTAGTCATAGAATCATAAAGGTTGGAAAAGATCAAGTCCAACCATTGCCCTAGCCACAGACCCATGTTCCCAAGTGCTACATCCACACAGCTTTTAAATACTTCCAGGGATGGTGACTCCACCACTGCCCTGGGCAGCTGTGCCAGTGACTGACTACCCTTTCCATGAGGAAATTTTCCCTAATATCCCATTTAAACAGTATGGGAATCCTGATCCTTAATAAAAAACTACCTTAGTGAATGCTTCTTTGCTGACAAACAGGCAGCAGGATGTGCATTTTGCAGCACTCACTGCATTCTATGGGGCACAGGGTTGTGTGTCATACAGTTCAAATGGAGCCATCTCTTGGTGTTGGTTTTACGAAGGGTAAGTTTGGAACAAAGCTATGTATTCAATGGATATTATAGATAGATTTTGTGCTGCTTTATCAAATGATCTGTTTCTGCCAGGGAAGAGTTTTTAGGAGTAGCCTCATCAGCTTTCCATGTTTGGGTCATACATGAAAATGCCTGACTTTTCTTAGAGTAGCTCATAATAATATCATTAACACTATCAAGAGTCTCATTGAACTATTACAACTTTTCATCTATTACTTAGTTCCTTATTGTCTTTTAGTCCCACGGAAAGATATAACCAGAATCCCCTAAATGCATTTTAAAAGCATCAAACTTAATTTAGCTACATCAGATAAAACCTCATTTTCTCAAGTCCTAAGAGTTTTCCTGTCTAGTGGGAGGTCTCCCTGCCCATGGCAGGGGTTTGGAACAAGATGGTTTTTAGTGTCCCTTCCTACCCAAACTATTCTGTGATTATCTGTAATACAACATTATGGGATGCAATATTAATTTGTTATATATAATGTGTATATTATAGGGTCCAGTTCAACAAAATGAAACCCAAATTGAAAAGAGATTTTTTTACCCTGATTCTGATCAATGTTCATTTTCCAAATATAGCCCATTAAATAGAGGGAGAAAAGGTTTTTCAGTGAGATGCTTCAGACATATAAATCTCCACCACTTCTAAATAATATTTCATTTTTTTCTTTAAACGTTCATGCTAAATAGGCAATGAAAAACATATGGGAACAGAAGGGTTTGTGAGATCAGACTGTGGATACTGTAAACACAGTTCCACAGAAAAAATAGATGTGAAAGGTCAGATACAAAGCAAAGAAACTTTCATCAAATATGTGGTAAAATTTGTGTCCACTCTTAAGAGGCGGCAACATTTGCTTCACAAATCCCTGGCACTGTGGATGTGTCCTGGAGCCTGGGAGCACAGGGTGCAGCAAAGGATGGTGTATCCCTGTGCCTGGGAGGGCTTGGGGCTCCCAGGCTGCTTGGGCTCTCTTCCTGGAGCTCTGCTCCCACTGCTGCTGTGCCTGGGCTGCATTAAGTTTCCAGCTTTGGCTGATGAAGTACAGATGTGAGAGGCTTTCCAGAGGGGATGAGAAGAGGAGGAGGAGAACAGGAAATTACCAGAGTTAGAGTTGGGGGCAAGGAAAAGTATTACTTGGCATTTTATATGGACAGCAGGGCCAGGCCTGGGAAGGAGAGTTGCTGCCTTGTAGGGATGCATGGACAGATTCAGCTTTCTCACTACACTGGCAGCTGTTGGGAGATAAACTGTGGTTTTCCCTGGGATTTAAAGTGAACCTGTTATGCACCTCCTGTTTCTTGTTCCTTCACCAGACCCACATCCATCTGCCCACATTTCTGAGAGGCAGCAAAACTTGCCCTGGTGCTAGAGGTGTGTGCCTGCCGGGGAGATTGTACATCTCACTGGTCTTTGTGAAACACAGAGAAATGGAAGTGGATTGTGGGTGCTCCCAGGATCCCCTCCCCTTCCCTACCCTTTCCTCTCCATGTACCTTATCAGAGCACTGTCCCCTTTGTGAAGGATGTGTCTACTGGAAAGAACCAGTGTCTGCTGCAGCTCCATGGGGACCATGGCTGTTGCTCTGTCCTGTGCAGCTGCTCCCAGTGAGTTATGGGAACTGCTCTGGGCAGAGCAAGGCTGGGTTCCTTAGGTGAAACACTCCTTCAGGTGTTTCTGCAGGGCAGAAGCAGGAAAAGGGATGGTCAGAGTGAGTCAGCGGGCTTCCCTGCCATGGGTTCTTGTGTTGTTGAGCTGCTCTGATCATGTTTCTCAGAATCTTGGAATCATGGAATGGTTTGGGTTGGTAAAGACCTTAAGGACCATCTAGTATGAAGTCTCTGCCATGGCAGGGACACCTTTCTTTGGTATCCCTCTTATCTTGCTGTGGTCTCTGTGCTGAATCCATGCAAGCTGTGCTCTGCTGTGAACACTCCCAAATTCAGTGTCTTTGGTGCAGTTTGAGCCTGGTGTGCTCACCCCCTGCCCAGCTGAGGTGGCAAAAGGCAGTGCCTGCCAGAATAAAACCAGCTGCAGAGCACATCGACTGCAGATGTTTCCCCCTCTACATTTGTTGCTGACCCTGGCATAGGCCATGGCTCAAGCCTCCTCGGTTCATTTTGCAAATGGTTTGGAGTGGAGGACAAAGAGGTGGAATGGCAGAACTCCAGCTCCTTAGGGCAGAGGTACCTGGGTGCCCCCGTGGCCCATAGGCAGGTGTGTGGAGGGCAAGAGCTCCCAAAGAGAATCCTAGGGGCAGCAGCTCCCATTGAATTTTGACATTGGCCATCTGGGAAAGTTGTTGCCATCCAGGAAAGCATAACACAGATGAGAGATGATGAGCAACATCTAAATCCTGCTGTGACTCTCTGCACGCTGTTATCTTTTAACTTTGTACTTTAAAATACGCTGTGTAGTCTGTTTCATCTCAAAAGTTTCCACTCTGTAGTCTAAATAAGAATCTCATCCGCTCGCCTGTTTGAGCCCATGAACTCTCATCTTCCTGCATGGAGGGAGCTGAGAGCTGTCAGAGTTCTGGAAAATAACGACTGATTTCCTTTCAGAAACTCACTGTTAGTCAGCTTGACAAAGCCCAGCACAGACGTGTGTTCCTTCACCCAGAGCCAACTGGCTGTTGTCAGCTTCTTCTGGCATACTGCAGAGCTTGGAAAATGAACTTCTCCTCAAGTGCTGTGAAGACAGCTGTGCCCAGGCACAGCCTTGAGCAGCTTTTCCTAAGGACAGAACTCAACTGGCTGTGTTAGTCAAAGCCAGGTGAACATAATTAACATCATGTTGAACATGTATTTGTTCTTTAAAGGTGTTTGTCCCACTTTTCCCAATTCCAGATACAGAGACTGTCTGGAATAAGAGAGAAAACTGTTCCAACTTTTCAGAAATAGGAAGGTCACATCTGCTGACACAAGGCAGCATTTCTGTATTGAGTGGTGATGTGCAGAAGGATCTGGCACTGGCTTCTATCAGGTCCTTCCAGGTCTGAAATTACCATGCTTTATTTCAATGTTCCTTTTGGCTCCTCAGCTGGAGAGCTTGGACCTATGGAAGAAGAGCATGAAGAGGCTGTGTTTGAATACCACTCTGTTTTAAGAAAGGCAGCACTCAGACATGCATTTTTGCTTTTCTAAACCAGAAACACTTCTCATCCTTCTGAAATTTGTCCCTGCTTTATCACTTCTGTTCCTTTTTTATTTTCTCTATACCGTTTGTCCTCAGCAAAGTCTGTATCATGTATTTATGTTGACTGCTACCTGAAACCTTTATAAGAATTGCACTGCAAGTAAAAGATGCTCTAATTTTGCAAAGGATTTTTCCTGTGCCTTTTCTTAGTGTATGTGTTGGAGAGCACGTCATTCTGCTGCTTTCCCTTAAGTCACTTTCTCCTGTTGGTGCAGGGCTTTCCCACAGCCACTGGAAACAGAAAAACATTTTAATCATAGGAAAACCGGAAGGGAATTTGGTGGCAGGTCATAAAGTGTCATTCTATTCTATTATTTTCTTCTTTTTTCCCTGCTTTTAAAATTTAGATCTTTACTTTGTGCTATGTTGGTGTCTGAGAACTGCACAGACCATACCTCTGAGGGTGACATTGAAAAAAAACTTATTTTGAATGCTTATGGTTTTTATTAGTCAAACATATTGTATGAAATTCTGAAGAGCTTCAAATGTGAATAGAATCTGTGAAGATCTTTGCTTGTACCACTCTGTCATGGTGTCAGTTCTGTCATGGTCCTTCTGCTGAGCAATTCTGCCAGCCAGTCCAGCCAGGAGCATGGTCCTCAGCCTGTCCTGCCTTGCCTGGGCAGGGGACTTTGCAGTGTTAACTGCAAGCACATACCCCTGAAGAATTCTTCTTCTGAGCATCACGAAGCTTTTTTTTTTCCCCATTTTATCCAAGTTTTAAATTAGAACATTGTTGTTTGGTAATTTTTCTACACATCATTCCCTATTACTAAGTACAATTGAGCTCCCAATAGTTGTTCAATATTTAAACTACTCCAGACTGCAGCAGATTTCCAGTGTGAGATTAAGACCTTTCTCATAATTTTAATTTTGATTTCTGAACATCAGTGTGATACTTGTGACTGTCTATAGGTTGCAGCTATAGCAGAGTGAGCACATGATAAACGTTTATTATATATGTGCAAACTAGACTGGCTTGGGTTGGAAGGGACCTTAAAGACCATCTAGTTCCCACCCACCCCTGCTTTGGGCAGGGACACCTCCCACTATTCCCAGGCTGCTCCAAGCCCTGTCCAAGCTGGCCTTGAACACTTCCAGGGATTGGGCAGCCACAGTTTCTCTGGGCACCTTGTGCCAGGGCTTCACCAACCTCATAGGGAAGAATTTCTTCCAATCTGAATCTTCCCTTTTTCAATTTAAAGCCATTCCACCTTGTCCTGTCCCTCCAGTCTCTTGTCCCATCTCCATCTCCAGCTCTCCTGGAGCTCCTTTAGGCACTGGAGGGGGCTTTTAAGTTCTCCTCAGAGTCTTCTCTTCTCCAGTCTGAACATCCCCCCCTCTCTCAGACTGGCTGCAGAGTAGAGGTGTAACTGCTATTGTTTAGACATTGGTGTAAATCGAATCCCAAAATATTTCCTTAAGGCTGGGGTCATTTAGCTCAAGAACTGACTTTTGTGTGCAAGCTTGCTTCTGTTCCTCTTCAGTCTTCACACAGCTACTGGAGTATCTGTTACAGTCACCCCATTCCCAATGTACTGATGGTTTCCCCTTTCACACTCTCCTCACACCTCACCTGCCTTCCAGGTGACACAATAACAGTTTTCTTTTTCTTTCCCATTTCCTGCAGTGAGGCTGTGTGGGACAACATGGCTCGCATGTGCGTGAAGACTCAGAGGCTCGATGTTGCCAAGATTTGCCTGGGGCACATGGGTCATGCAAGAGGAGCCAAGGCACTGCGGGAGGCTGAGCAAGAGCCAGAGCAGAAGGCCAGGGTGGCTGTGCTGGCCATTCAGCTGGGCATGCTGGTAAATCCCACAGCCAGGCTGTGAAGAGTTTATATCAGACTCTGAAAAATTACTCAGTGAAAGAAACTGCTGACCAAAGGAAGCATCATTTAAAGATTGCTTTATGTGTGAAACATTTTTAAAAAACCTGATTTCTTGAGGCATAAAACTCTTCCAAGCTATTCTAGGTTTCACTGAATTTAAAAAAGGCTATATTTTATTATAGTTAAAATGTTTCAACAAACATATTTTAGGCTGTGGAGCTCTGATATTTAAGCTCTGATATGGAACACAGGTCCCATTTTGAAATTATTTGTTTCTAGAGTGAAAGGCTAGAGCTGTCACAGAGTTAGGGCTGACCTGAGGTTGTTGAAGGACTTCAGGCAAAAGAGACTTTTCCTGCAGGGCTGGAGAACTCTGGTCAGTCACATTCATTGCTTGTGCTGTCCCAGGGATGCCTAGCCACCCAGACTTCTATCCTGTCTTCTCCCACTGTGTGACCAGGAAGTTGGCTGGATCCAGTTCAGCCAGAGGACAAGATCTGGCTGTCTCTCGTTCCTCCATCTGGAGCCCAACCCGGCAGCAAATACACCCGAAAGTGAACCTTGTGTCTGGCTTCATTCCCCTTGACTGCCAATAGAATTGAGATCTAAGCTGGGTTTGAGACCAGCATTGTCATATGGATTGAAAATTGACTGGTGCTAGTTAGAGTGGAATTAGTATTTCACTAATTTAATATCTTCAGCAATGATCCATAAGAAAGCCAGAAATTTTTAGTTTGGGAACTGTAGGAGATCCAGGTAGTTTGGGAACTGTAGGAGATTCAGGCATATGATCCATCAGAGGGAAAAACTGGGAAAGAATTTATGAAATAAGCCAGTCTATAAAAAATACTGAATTAGATAAAAAACGGCTAGGTGCTCTGACAGCAAAAGTCAGTTTGGGGCCATGTTTGAGTAGATGCCATATCCTGGGGCCTGGATTTGGCAACTCCTGTCTGTATATTCAGGGCAGCTACAGTTAGAATGATCACTTCCAGCCTTTAAGTATCTCATTACAGAAAAAAAAATTGATTAACTGGAACAGGTTCAGAGAAAATAAGTGCAAATTTCTCAGCTCCTGTAAAAATTTCACAGAAAAGGAAGTCTTGAAAATCGCCAAATAATTAGAATTTGGCTTGAAAAGGTATTTAGCAGTCTATAGTTATTTGATAAGTATGAGAGAGAGAGAGACAGAGAGTAACTGTTCTGAATTAAAGGTAAGTAAAAAAGAAAATTCAAACTAAATGTTTGTAAAGGCTTCCTGGCAGAGAAAACTATAAGGCTGAAAAGTGTCAGTGCTTCTTCTCTTGGATATTTAGATCTGTTTGGAGAGGTGGAAGGGAACTACAGCAAAACAAATACAGTTCTTCTGCTTTTTTCCATCTCTTACAAAATCCTAGGGCAGGCATCTTCCTTTTCCACTTTCTGTGCTTTTTAAAATTTGAAACAATAAAAGACAGAAGGCATTTTTCTGTCTTGGACAGATAATCTCAATTTACTAAATATAGTGTTCAGCTGGACAGCAGCTGGGTGGAGCAGGAAAATGCTCCTTCCATGGGAGTTAGTACCTCTCAGAGAATAAAAATAATAGTTCCAAATTTGCTCAGCCTTGCGTCAGCATTGGCAAAACTCTCCTGTTCTAATTCCGTAATAAATTATTAATATTTATTCCCAGGAATAGACCTCAGTTTCCACGAACAGCATTGCTGCCTCTGAGACCTGCTGGGAGGTCACAGGGGTTCCCTGGCTCGCAGCACCTTAATTGTCAAACCCCGACTGCCAGGATCTCCTAAGCCTCACCCCTGGGTGGGCAGCATGGTTGGTAGCTGTATCCCCATCTAAGCATGTCTCCATTTTTGGTGATTCACACTCCTGATGACAGCATTTGATCATCGATGACATACTTGCGTCACTTCCCTCCCTCCCAGTCAATCCTGTACAATAAATGTCAGGATCTTAGTGCTTTCCTTATTTTTACATAACCATCTTGTTTCCCAATAACATGCTATCCTAGGCCACATATATTTAGTTAGTTAAACCCTCTGCCTGAATGACTGTTGCTTTAATTGCATTGCAATCCCTGCACTAATAAACTGCTCCAAGGTGCAGAGCCTGGTGTGACTGACATGCAGCGAGGTTGGGGCTGACGGGGATTTTGTATGTTCCTTTCCCAGGAGGACGCAGAGCAGCTGTACAAGGCTTGCAAACGGTATGACCTCTTGAACAAGTTCTACCAGGCCTCCAACCAGTGGCAGAAAGCCATCGAAACAGCCGAGGCTCATGACCGGGTTCATCTGCGCACCACCCACTACAACTACGCCAAGCACCTGGAGGCAACTGGGCAGCAGAGCCTGGCGCTCACCCAGTAAGCACCAGCTGGGACTGGGAGCCTCTTTCTCCTGTGGACATGGGTGAAGGAGGATGTTTGATATGATGACCAGTAAAAAATAATGAAAGTCTTTTCCTGTTTCTGGTGCCTTCTATCTCACAGAGCAAAAGCATTCCCAGTGAAATCTCCCAGCATCCTCCCATGCAAATAATGTGTAGTGTCTAAAAGGTCAAGAGTCTGTCAGGGCCAGTAGTTACACCCCACTCATATCCAGTCCTGTGTTTGTCTGTGGAAGACCACTGCCATCTTTTTCTTCCATTTCCATGACAAAACCAATTATTTGCTTTTTCCAAGAGTCCCAGACACAAGTGCTGGAGCAGAATTTAGTTTGACTTGGTTGCTTCTGGTGCCTGATCCTTTCCTGTGATTACCGAGTCCCATGAGAAGTTAGGAGAGGGTATTTTTGATGTCTTGTATTTTTTGTTTGAGAGCTTGTTTTTATATGAGTTGTCCAATATGAAAGTTCCCATCATCATCATCATCATCCAATAAGGTCAGTTCTGTTCAGAATCAAAACAGAGCTCTGCTGTGCTCAGGCAGACCCACTGATGGCCATGATGGGCAGTGGGGTTAGGAGAGGTGGGTGCTGGGCTAAGAACAGTGACCTCCCAGCAGTGGCAGAGGCTGATGTTAGTGGGTGGTATAATGTGGAACTTGGGGCATTTGTGACCTGTCCAGTCAGGTGTGCTTAATGCTTGGGGAACTTTCTGGAATACTGCTTTGGGCCATCACTGGCACTTTTAAAGTATTCCCTGTGCTGTGAAGATCATACCTCCCTCATTCCAAGTGCTTGGCAGTACCACTGAACTTTTAATTTTTGAAGGTGCTGGTTGACTGTGACTGGTCTTACAGTGAACTTATGCAGCTAAATCAGTTGTTGCCAGTATTGTCAGTTGATGGCTGGCAAACAAGATTAAATGGATGTTTTACACATAGAGAGCTAATAAGGAGACTGTCATTTCACATTTAATATGTTCTTCTTCTCTACAGCTATGAAAAGTCAGACACACACAGGTTTGAGGTACCTCGAATGCTCTCTGAAGACTTACAAGCCCTGGAGAACTACATCAACAAGATGAATGACAAGTCAGTGCTATGCTTGTTCCTTCTACATGGGGCTGTCAGGTCTGACATACAATTTGTGATGAGAGTGAGGATGTAATAGTGTGAATCCTCTCAGTCTCATTCAACCCCTGCCTTATCCACTATGACTCTCCAACAGCTTTTCAGGTTTATGCTGCACTTGCTCAAGAACTGCCATATTGGTTATCCAGGCTGATATATATAATGCAGAACTTGCGAGTGTCACACTTGGGTTGAGATAAAGCATGTGTTCTAAAAAGTGTGTTCAGTCTTCAGTTCAAGCTCTCTAGGAGTGAAAAACAGCATCAGGAAGTTCTTGTTGCTGCACTTAATACTGTTGCTTTTCCAGGAGCCTCTGGAAGTGGTGGGCACAGTACTTGGAGAGCCAGTCAGACATGGAATCTGCATTAAAATACTACGCACTGGCTCAGGATTATTTTTCCCTAGTCCGTGTCCACTGCTTTCAAGGCAACATTCAGAAGGTAGGGCAGCCTGCTTCCACCTGCTTCCAGAGTTCTCGTTCCTGGGAGGAGCATAGACACGAAGTAAAGCTGTGCAATTCCCTCTGCAGGCTGCTGAAATAGCAAACGAAACAGGGAATGGGGCAGCCTCCTATCACCTGGCGCGGCAGTACGAGAGTCAGGAGGACATCAAGCAGGCCGTGCACTTCTACAGCCGGGCCCAGGCGTTCAACAATGCCATCCGCTTGTGCAAGGTACAGTGTGCCCACACCAGCACATGCTTCTGCCCTTTGCTGCTACAAGATGTTTGTGCCTGTTCTGTCCCATAAGACACTATTCTTGGACAGCCTGTGATGTAGCTGCTCCTGGTTTCTGCTGACCTCTTCTACCAAAGGTGGATCAATAAAGGCTTGGTGGTTTGGAAATGTATTTTCTTAAACAGGTCATCAGAAACTCCCTGAAAGAAATAATCATAATCAAAGCTAAAAATCACTTGGGTTGTAGAGGTTTTACACAGAAGGGGGAGGGAGTTTAATATTATGTGACAGTATAAAGCCACAGGCTTGCCAGAAGTTGAAATGATGAAATCTGTGTGTGCACACTCAGAGCCAAACCTTTGCTTTTGAACAGGTGAATAATTTAGATGATCAGCTGATGAACCTGGCCCTCCTGAGCTCACCAGAAGACATGATAGAGGCAGCCTGCTATTATGAGGAGAAGGGGGAACAAATGGACAGAGCCGTTATGTTATACCACAAGGTAAATGTTTTTACTAAAAACCCCCAAACTTTACACTGAAGCAGTTCCTGCAGCAGAGGAATGTTAAATCAGCTGTGGTGCTTACTAGGTCCTGTTTATTAGCCATTTTTTCATGGTGAGTAATGCTTTATTAAGCCACTCCAGGGCATCCTGTGAACTGGCTCTGTAGTGCTCATTCTAGTCTTTTAAGCCTCATTCCTAATTTTTCAGGCAGGACACTTCTCCAAAGCCCTGGAGCTGGCCTTTGCCACACAGCAATTTGGGGCCCTGCAGCTCATTGCTGAGGACCTGGATGAGAAGTCCGACCCAGCCCTGCTCGCCCGCTGCTCTAGGTTCTTCATTGAACATGCTCAGTATGAGAAGGCAATGGAGCTGCTGCTCACAGCCAAGAAGGTGAGCTGAGCCCTCTGGTCCCCTGTGCATAGGTAGAGGAGCACAATCGGTGTGTACCTGCACACAGCCATTCATCTATGCAGGTAAACAGATATAAGAGACACTTGTAAAGTTTCAAGATACCTCTTAAGCCAGTGATTCAGGGGCACTGGCAACTTAGCCTTACCAAAATGCTGGGTACCAGACCAGTGCTATGCTCACTCCTCTTTAACAAGCTCCTATGGCTGGCTTTCTTCCACATTTTACAAAGGTACCATAGCCCTTTTCTGCACATCAAGGCTACTCAGAATTTCTTCCTATATGGGAAGTACTAAAGTATTTAACAAAATCTTTCAATTTATTTGTATTTGCTGAAAATGTTATTATTGATTATGCCTTACAAACCTGACTTATATGTCTCTGAAACTCATGTTCAGAGTCAAAATGGCTGACTCTTTAGTGGCATACTTGTGTGAGAGCAATGGTGTCATGGAAAAACACAAATATGTTCTTCTTAGCAAACAGCGTATGCCTGAACTGGTGTTCAGGGACTGATGTTGACATATGTAACTACATCCCAGTGTTCCAGAGTGTTCCCAGCTGCTTGTGTTTGTAGCTGATTTCTGTACCTTACACCACAAGCAAACGCCATGTATCATGATAGTGTTTGCAACATCTCTTTGCTCTCTTGCTTCCATCAGTACCATGAAGCTCTGCAGCTCTGCCTGGAGCAGAACCTGATCATCACCGAGGAGCTGGCTGAGAAGATGACAGTCTCCAAGGAGTCCCAGGATCTCTCTGAGGAGTCCCGGAGGGAGCTGCTGGAGCAGATTGCTGACTGCTGCATGAGACAAGGCAACTACCACATGGCCACCAAGAAATACACACAAGCAGGAAACAAGTTAAAGGTCAGCCTGGCTAGCCTCAAAACAAGAGTGTTTTGAAAAGTAAACCTTGAAGCAGACTTCCTACAGTAACTACCCAGATGAAACTTCTGAGCCATCTTACGGTGGTTTTGCATTTACAATACTTTCCCTCTCTCCCTCTGTGCCACTCTTTCCCTTGCCAGGCTATGAGGGCATTGCTGAAATCTGGAGATACTGAGAAAATTATCTTCTTTGCGGGAGTTTCCAGACAGAGAGAAATTTATATCATGGCAGCCAACTATCTGCAGTCACTGGATTGGCGTAAGGACGCAAAGATTATTGCGAATATCATCAGCTTCTACACCAAAGGAGGGGCCCTTGACCTCCTGGCAGGTTTCTATGATGCATGTGCTCAGGTACTGCCCTTTCTTTGACTGCTGAAGGTGTTTGCTTTATTGGCTCTGGAGCAAGACTATCTCCTTTCTCCTCTTGCAGGTAGAAATTGATGAGTATCAGAACTATGAAAAAGCCCACAGAGCACTGACAGAAGCATACAAGTGCCTTTCCAAAGCAAAGGCCAGAAGCCCTGTGGAACAGGAAAGCAAACTTGGCCACCTGCAGAGCAGGATGAGTCTGATGAAGCAGTTCATTCATGCTCAGAGGTGAGCTGCAGGATGGAGAGCACAGAAACTAAGTGACAGAAATATCATACCAGAACAGAAGTTGTAACAGCACCTAAAATTTAATAAACAATTTGCAGCTTGCTGGAAATAGGTACATTTTTCTAGCAGGGAAACCATAATATGATTTGTAAAAGTGCATTTAAAACATTGCATTAAAGATGGTAAGGTAACCTGAAAGAGAAGGAGATAGACCAAAGGAGGTGTAACCAGAAAGGTGGTTATCATAAAATCACAGAATTACAGACTGGTTTGGGTGGGTAAGGACCTAAAAGACTACCTTGTTCCAAAAGCCTGCTATAGGCAGGGACACCTTCTACTATCCCATGTTGTTCCAAGCCCCATCCAACCTCACCTTGGACACTGCCAGGGATCCAGGGGCAGCCACAGCTTCTCTGGACAATGTGTGTCAGGGCCTCCTCATCCTCACAGGGAGCAATTCCTTCCCCATATCCCATCCAGCCCTGCCCTCTGGCAGTGGGAAGCCATTCCCTGTGTCCTGTCCCTCCATCCTTTGTCCCCAGTCTCTCTCCAGCTCTCCTGGAGCCCCTTAAAGCACTGGAAGGGGCTTTGAGGTCTCCCTGGAGCCTTTTCCTCTCCAGGTGAACATCCCCAGCTCTCTCAGCCTGGGTCCAGATAGGCTCCAGCCCTTGGAACACCTTCATGGCCTCCTCTGGACTCGCTCCAGCAGCTCCATGTCCTGCCTGTGCTGGGACTGCAGGGCTGGAGGGAGCTCTGCAAGTGGGGATCTCATTTGAGCAGGGCAGAGGGACAGAATCTCCCCTTCCCTCATTGCCCATGCTGGCCAATCAACCTCAGGACAAGGGGAGTTTCGGGTTTTGTTTGGGCTTTTGTCATAAAAACTCTTCCCTGTCTTTGGCTGGATAAGCTGAATGTTCTCCCTGGGCTGTGACACTTCCCTTTTGCCCTTTCCTAGAGTTTACTCTGAAGATGCTGAAGAAGCAGTCAGGCTGTGTGAACTGCTCCTGGCTGAACAGGACTTCGACGATGCCATCCGGCATGGTGATGTCCTGGGATTTTTGGTTCAACACTATACACAAGTGGAGGAATTCCATACAGTAAGTGAAGTCTTAATGCTTCTAACCTACAGAACCCATATTTTCCACCTGTGCAGCTTAGTGGAACGTGGCTCTCACACAGGAAGATGTTCCATGGTAGGAGCCTAAAGGCGCAGCAGGGTGAGGCACAGCTCAGGAACTTTATCATATTTTTCATTCTGTGGGAGAAGACAAAAGGAAAGCTCACAGGACACAGAGCATAAATGGTGGTAGATTCTTAAGCATTCCCAGTGATTCAATGAGAACAGAGGGTCTGGGTGCGTGCCTCAGCAATGCCACCACACTGTGTTTGCCACCTGGCCAGAGAAGAAAACTGTAAACTGGCAGTTATTTGAGGAAATAGTGAATCACTGCTTCAGGGCAGATGTGCCACAAACCCCCTGAACAGGTCCAGTGCCTGCTGCTCCGATGAAACATGAGGGTGCCAAGTGTGAGTTCCTCCAGCTGTGCTGATGAACTTCACTTTTAATGTGCAAAGCACAAGAAATGGTTTACTGGGGACCCTGTAGCAGTGCATCCTCTGACACTGATCTCTGCATTCCTTTAGGCTTATCACTACCTGGAAGAGATGCAGAAAAGAATTCCAGCCGCGAACCTGAGCTACTATGTGTCCCCACAGACCATTGAGGCTGTGCACCAAGGAGCTGGTGTTCCCATGAGCCAAGCCCTGGCCTCAGCACACACTGCCCACAGCAGCACGGACAACAAGGAGGAGGAAGAAGTGGCTGATGAAGTGGAGGACTCCTGACAATGAGCACTTACCAAATGCAAAGCTGACTTTATTGCCAGCTCATTTATTCCATCCTCAGTAGGGGGCCCAGATCAGTCACATGCTGTTGCCACACAGCTTTTCAGTTATTACCAAGAAATTTATTTTTCCTGCTTGACTGTATAAGCAACAGTGTTAGAGGTAGTGATTCACATGTATATCCTGTTAGAAAGCTGGTTTTAGCATTTTAATAAATTTGAGGCAGAAAAAAAAGTAAGAACTGCATATTTTAACTTCACTTTATTCTCAGTAGAGGAAGAGCTGAATAACCAAGGTGGAAACTGTGAATTGCCTTTCAAGTACAACTCTGATCTGCTAAGGTGTCTATCTGTGATTCCCTTGAAGTGAGACCTTCTGAAAACAATCTCCATTCCATGTAGGTAGAAGCTTGGTTAAAAGTCAAACTATCCACTCCTACAGGCTGAAGGCAGAGTTTCCCAAACAAAAGCTTCTGTGTTTAAATACATCAGAGGATCATGTGGGGTAGAGCAACAACTTACAGACATCTATAAGTGAATCTCAGAGTCACAGAATGCCTTGGTTAGAAGGGATCCTGGATGCCCCCTGGCCCAGCCCCTGCCAAAGTTGGTCACTCTGAACAAGTGAAGCTTCTTTCTTACTTTGAAGCTCCTTCTCCAAACACCAGTTACATCAAGCTACTCTGTACTAGTCAGATTTTTGGAGGCCAATTTCTTCCCTGGCACAAGCAGGACTGAGAGAAGTGAAGCTCAATGTAACAACCAAGGTTCTGCTCATCTCTCTGCCTGTCACCCTGGCCTGTCAAGGGGTATCAGGTCACTCATGTTTCTTACCAGCCAGCCATTACACTTAGAATTATTTTTCTTTTTCATGTTTTGTGACTTGCTTCAAAACTCGGGGTGAACATGAAGTTTCTAAATTGCTTTCAGGGAAGAAGGGTTGGGAAGATTTTAAGGTCAAAATCTGAACATTATTTATTAATTAAGTAAGTAGAAACTTACTTCTGTACTAAGGTTATACAAAAAGAATTCCCTGACTTATTCCTTCCTAACCACAGCCCAGCTCTAGCTCAAGCCTTTAAAGTCTGGCACGCTTTCAGCACATCAGTGTAGCTATCCAGTGCTTGCATCCCATCAGCAGTGCCATTCTTTCCACCATGCCATCCCTTCCAGCAGCAGACAAACAGCTGCTCCACCAAACTCCAGCTGCCTGGGGATGTGGGAGCCTTCATAAGGGGCAGGTCAGAGTGGCAAGTGGCCCTCCCTAGCCCTCCTGTTTTTCTGACAAGAAGGCTCTGTGAGATCTTCCCTGTATTTTTAGCCGAGTGCTCAGACCTGCCAAGGTTATAAATAGCTGGGGTGGGGGCTGGGGGCGTGTGAGGATGGCAGCACTCGCCTGCCTTCCTGCATCTGTACACGCTGTACCGGATACCCAGAGCTCACTCAATTGGCCTCCACTGCAAAGTCCAGATGTCAAGTCAGGCTCGCTGGGTTACAGCTCAGCACCCTTCCCCCTTCTTCCTCTCCTCCAGCCAGGTGACTGCTGAGGAGGCCCCAGCAGTGCCCGAATACATCCAGCTGGCAAGAGCACAAGGTAAAGGTCATTTCTGTTACTCTTCAGTTAGGAAGGAACAGCTTCAAGTTTCTTTTTCAGGTTCTCCATTAACAGCAAGTTCTGTAGGGCCAGCCTTCTGCAGTCCCCATCAGGGTCTTTTTCCATCACATCTGCAAAAGAAGCAGCCACTGTTAATTGGAGAATGGAAAAAAGTGCCTTAACACTTCTCACTGTTTTACTGACAATCACAGAAAACAACAGTGTTTGCACCTACAGCTGGGTTGGACTTGCAGGAACTACATTAGGCCAGAAGGCAGAGATGCATAAACTTGATCACGTAAAGCAGCATGAGTTCAGCCAAACCCTGACTGCCACATGGGGTATTGCTCCAGACTTGTAAGAGAAACAAATAGTCAGTTGGTCTGAAAAACTACAGAACCTACCTGACCTTGGATCCTATGGAATAATCTCTGTGCCAGAATTTGTACTTCTCACCTTGAGCTGCACAAAAGCTTTGTACAGCTGAGCTACAAGTGTGAATGAAGTCTGCAGCTAGAAATCCACTTTCTCCAAAGTCTGAAGTCTCTACTCTGCCATTCTTGCAATCTAAAATGGTTAGTGCTCCTTCCTGAATTTGGGGTCATGATGCCATTCCAATGGGGAAAGAAGGAGACGGGCCCCAAGGTTCAGCATATTCTCCACTCTGAGACACCAGTCTTCTGATAAATGAGTTCCACGCTTCCCACAGCACGTAAGGGCAGTGGGAGGCTGTTCCCAGCAGCTGTTATTCCAGGGGCCCTTAATGGGCGTGCAAAGTAACAACCAGGATGCATGCAGGATGTCTGAGCAGGGGAGCCTGGAAGAGCAGGGAGCCTGTGTGAGGATATCCTGTACGCACGAGCAGTGTGCTGAGAGCCTGGCACTGTCAGACCAAACACATGACTCATGTCACTGGAGCAGGGCTATTTATAATACAGGGAGAGCTGCACCCTGGTGCTTCCATACTCCCTCTGCAGAAGGCAAAAAGGGAGGTTACAAGGCAGATTGGAACAAAAGCTCAGAGCTCTGAGCTCAGAGCTGTTGGTGCTGTTTCTGTTCCATGAGCATGGATCTGGCACTGCATGGGAGGCACAAGGTAGAGTGTCCTGTTGGTCCTGTCATAAACCACACTTATCCATGACCTAGCTGCACAGCACTTGCAAGGGGTGGGGAATTCCCTCAAAGGCAGCTGCTGAGGAATCAAAGGGACCATTTCCTAGAAGCATTTAGGTATTCCCACCCTCCCCCAGGAATTGCTCAGCAGCAAGTCCAGCATGGCAATTAAGGGCAACAATGGACAAGTCCAAAGTGGATTCTCGCCTCTCGCCATAGCTGATATGTCCCAAAGCATCCAGTAAGTAGACAGTGCAGCCAACAGGTTGAAGAGCCAACAGTCAGTCATAGGACACACTAGAGCAGTTTGCAGAGGTCTTGATGTAACAGCAAACTAAAAGAGATCTGTGGATTTCTAATAAGCACTTCATGTGCCACTATCCCACTGTTCTGACTGTGCTTTGGCCATGGCAGAGAAACACAGATGCTTTAAGCTAAAATCTGAAGTGGCTAAAAGGCATAGTAGTCAAGGCTCCCATGTAGAACAGCTTGTCATTCCCAGCTACAGCACAGGTAATACATGACACCTTTTGCAAATCTTGTCTAGAAGACTCATGAAGCAACAGCCAAGTCCACAAGCTCAGATCTGTGATTCAGTCACAGAAGCAGGTCCTTAGTGCCAGACTTGACCTGTTGGAGCAGCAGGGAGGGCCCAGTACCTCCCTGTGCAACTAGTCCCCCAACAGCCTTACAATAAATAGCAAAAGCACAGCCCAAGAAACCGGTGTGTTTCAGGAAGCAGCTCTAGAAGCCCTTTAAATTGCAAATTCCACCTGACCATATGTGAAGCTGAATTCTTTAAGGCTTCTGAATGACTCCTACAGCAATTTTCCTTTCTCTGGTTATACCCATAACAGTTATCTTACCATGCTTTCATTCCAACCAGGACTAACCATGCAGCTTTCATGCAAAAGCATTAGACAGGGCTATTACACTACCTACAAGCATGAGAAGATGTTATTATCTTGGTCATCATCCTCCTCCTCCTCCCCAAAATAACTCACTGAAAACAGATTACGCAAACCCTCATGCTGGAAATACATTCCTGAAAGGCTTCACTCAGTAACAGCAGTGTTAAATGCAGAGACAAGCAGATTGCTGAGAGCACATTGTGTCATGGGAAAAGTGAAGTCTTCGGCCCCACATAGCAGCTCTCTTCCTTTCAAAGGGTGCAGAGCGCCCCAACCTGCCAGGATCAGAGGCCAGCTGGGCCAGTGTTGCTTCCTGCTTGCTCCCTGTGGGAAGCAACTCACCAAGAATGAGAATGGTGAAGGAAACCAGACCAGGGAATCACAAGACACCCTCAGAACACAGTGAACGCTTCAGCATTAGTTATTTTCCCTCCAGCTCACTGCAGTACCTAAGCACTGATCTGTGCAGCTCCAGCCTGCCAGAACCCACAGACACAGCTTCTGTTGACATAACATGTGCTGGATACAGCATTCAAAGTAATTTGCTGTCTTTGGTAGCTCTTTCTTTCCATCGACAATAGGAAACTAGAGACTAGGCCATGCTCCTCTTCCTCCTGCTTTTAGCTCTAACAACATCCTCCTCATGAGTGCATAGTGTAAACAGGCTGTACAAGCTTTGTGTGTTACTGCTGGCCAAAATCACTGTCTGGGTGTAACAGGCAATGTGACAACACTTCCTGCAGCTTCATGAAGTGGGTGGTTGGTTGCTCAGACAGTCACAGTGTGTAAAGCCATACCCAGCTTTTGGCTTATGCCTCAAGTACTCCAGTGCTGCATCCCTATAGCACATGTGGTACTCTACTTGCTGATCATGCAGATCTCTGGTGTACAATGCCAGGACATCACTGCTGCCATCACAATTAAAGAGATGCTGCACAAAGACTTTCAGAAAAGCACTGATGTACCCCACCATGTCTTACCTCCCAGCCAGGACTGAGTCTCCAACAGCTCCTCTGTCATGTCTGCCAGAATCCGCTCCATAGGGACACTGAGGAGAAGGGAGGAGATACAGGACAAAAGGCCCTGGCGCACAGACCTGTGGAGAAAGACTGAACTGGTTAGGAGCCTGCAGCTTTATGCTCTGCACAGATTATCTCACCTCAAGGGCTCTCCAGTTTCAAATGGCATGATGACTTATGCTATATTCCTGCTGCTTAGGGGTGTAATCTTGCAGTGTGCCCCACATACAGAACCCCTGCCATACTGTGAACAGGAACCTAGCACAATTCAGAGTCCTGGAGATATCATAGAGAAAACAGAAATTGGATGTTTACAGACTTTTGTCTATATTAAGACTACATGTCTTAATTCCTTTCCAAGATTGAATGCTGGAATTGAATCTAAAGTTTTCTGAGCTCTCTAAGTAAACACAGATGAAACTATCACATGGACATGTGGTCAGGAAATTTGACAACCTTTATATAGGTAATAGCTGTACTGCTACACTAGAAGAAGCCATCAAAGTTTATATGGTGGGCTGGCATTAAACTCAGTCATAAGAACACACAGCTGGAGGAGTACACAAAATAAATGCCTTAAGTCACTGACACTCTGAGCCAGATGCTTATCTTGGACAAACTATGTAGGTTGGCTGACAGTCAATCTTTAAAAATGAGAGCATACAACTACAGTAACTCACGAGTCTGTGTGGAAACGCAGTGCCCAAACAAACTCCAGCAGTGCCTTTCCCATTGCTGTCACTGCCTGCAAAAGAAGATTGTGACAGCACCACTGAACACCATCCACACTGCCCTGTAGAGCTGGGCCTCAAGACATACTGCTCATCATATTACAGCATGCCCTGAGCTGGAAGGGACTCACAAGGGTCACGAATCAAACTCCTTCTCTGCACAGGACCCCCCAACAATCCCATCATGTGCCTGGGAATGTGGTCCAAATGCTTGAACAAAAGTTTGTAAAGATCAGTGATACAATTGAATTTATTTTACAGATGGAGAAACTTTGGCAGTAAAGTGAAATAATGTGCCCAACCCTCCCAAGAAGTAGACAAGAAGCAAAAGATAGTGCAAGGGTGGCTGGAATCCCATGCCTTTTTTTTTGACCAATTCTTCCCAGCCCATTTCACAACTTCTCAGCCCACTCAACTCCAACTTGCTGCCAGTCTCAGTGCAACAGGCCCTGAAGCACATGGCTGTTCCACAAGGCACCTCAGGTTCCCAGGCTGGAAGTCACCCCTGCTCTCTGCCCTTCCTTACCACAGTGTTGGCAGCCAAGTACATCAGGACTGCTAAAGTGTGGACCAGTCTTCCAAGGACTAAGTGATCTTCCCCCAGAAGATCAAATGTTGTTAAAGGCCTGCAAGTGCAAGACAGAGTTGTGTAGCAGTGAGAAGGCTGATCAGTGCCTCTCTGCAACAGTCAGGAGGCTATGCAGGGGGAATTGTCCCCAAAAGCCCAAATCCCACAATAAGAGTCATTATACAGGCACTACCAGGTTAACAGAGACCAGAGCTGTTTGCTCTCGTCTTTTCTCCCAGATGTAATCTCCCAGTATCTCCCAGAGCAATATCCTCTATTCCTACAGCAGGTATCATACATTCTTCCAACAGGCTTTACTTGGAAAGACCTAGAGGCAAAAGCTGTCCCCACTGCCATACCATTACAACGGGTATTACAATAATCTTGGTTATCATGGAACCAATTACTCAGCCTTCCTTAGGTTCACAAAGACCTAAGGGACTGACAATAAACTATGTCCTGTGTCCTATATTGTGGCCTCAGTGCAGTGGTAGGCCCAACCTGAGACAGAGCTAACTTCGGTTCAGGATTGCAGTCTGAGCTCTGTGGTTGGTGTGAACCTCCTACAGTAGAGGCTCAGCCAAAACAACTGGTGTGGTATTTCCAGAATTACTTGCCTGTGTACCTGCTGATGGATCTTCACTTCTGCAGGGTCCTACATACTCCTGCCCCACAAGACTTCAAAGGATAAGTCCAAAAGACTACAACCCTCTCCTCCCCAGGCTTTGTGAAGGACCCAAGCATCAGTGTGGTGTCACTGGGCTCCTGCACAGCTCCTGGGCTGTAGCCTGCTGCTCTGAGGCCAGCAGGACAAGCAGAAAGGGTAACTCTGGCAGCTGCCATGCCCATATCCTACATCCTAAGGTGTTCACACTCACCTGTCAAAGTGCTGAATCAATGGGAAAAAGAAATACCCAGCAACAGAATTGAACTCATTTGGGCGGGAAGCCAGTTCCACACGAGACTGACCCTGTGCAAGAGAAAAATAAAGTCTAGGCACAAGATACAGCACCCCCAGGTCTTCCACTTTACTGGACACTGTCAAGACTACAGATTCCTTGCAGCCAGCCCATCATCAACCACTGCTTGTACACCTAGGGCTACCAGTTTCCTGAATGGATTGCTCACTTCTCACTTCACATCTTCTCCACATCTAAACATTTCAATAAAATATGCCTCAGTACTGCTCAGTTAGTTAGAAGGAACAAGAACATGCAAGGGATAAAGGAGTTTTGGAAGGCAAACTCTCCAGGCTGAACCACAGGAGAATTCTGGAAACTAGGAAACTGGCATCAGTTTATGTCTCTGGAAAATAGGAAGGCTGAGACAGCATAGTCCAGAGGCAGCTAGTCTGATGGAGGCCCTGCGATCTGTGAGGTGCAGTCACAGCTCCCTGCAGTGGCCACACAAGCTCAGAACAATTATCCCTCAAAGCCAGGTAGGGAATTTCAGGTTTAAGGAATTTCTCCTGCTGGGAGAGGACTACAGGAATTGGTACCAAAAAACTCAGACTCTGTAACTTCAAATATATATTTATCTGACTTTCCTTTGGATTGGGTCCACTTTCACAGGTATTTTGCTCTTTCCAGACAAAACATACAGCAACTCCAAGTGTCCCTATTTTTGGTGGATTTGACATTAGTTTGCTTCTAGCCTTACCATATCAAATCTCCGAGTTTTGCTTTTAATCCTCTCATCAACAATTCTTCTCCAGTCCTTAGAACTGTCACTTCCTGGAAGGAGCTGGATACACGGCTTTTGGGCACCAGAATGCTTGGTCTTCCCATGGAATTTGGGACAGGACAGTTCCTGAGCTGCCAAAACCAATACCTAGATAAAACAGAGAGGCTCAGTTAAAAAAGGGAAATTCCTAGGGAACAACAACAGTGTCACCAGCATCCAAACTGACAGCAGCAACAATGCAGAAAGGCACAGCAGTTTCAGAGTGAAGCCACCTGACTCGGGGGTACTGACCAAGCACTTGGTCACTTAGCCCTGAAATAGAGCAGTGGCTCCTTCTTACTTCTCCCAGGCAAATGCCCAACACATGCTCTTCATTCTGTGTGATGGAGTGTAGCAGGGTTAGGAACAAGAGGGAAATGCCAAACACAAATAGCAATTTAAGAGATTCCCATACTTCTGCCTTCTCCCGTAAGGCATAAAAGGCAATCCCATTACACCTCAGCACTGGTGCAACAGACAGAAAGAAGGTGGGAAGTGAGAGCACTCACATCAAGGATGTCTATGCGCTGACGGAGACTGTAGTTCAGAGAGTAGAACTGGGAGGTCAAGTACTTTGCAACCTGTATAGAAAAATCAGGGTACGATGAACACAGACCCAGGCTAGCAACAGCCTTCCCATTAACTCTAAAAGCATTTAATTTCACAGGTTCTGCTCCCTGTTAGGTAACAGCAAGCCTCCAAGAGAAGGGAAGAAACATGCAGTGTAAATGGGAAATTCAGACACTTCCACTTTTAAGTTCTCCCAAGAGAACTGAATGACAGATGAGACTGCATCATTCTTCTCTCCCTTCTATGCAGAGGTACCCAAACAACTACCACAGCAGCTAGGAGACCTCACTGTGGCCTTTCAGTACTTAAAGAGCATTATAGGAAAGATGGAGGGACATTTTTTTACTAGGGCCTGGCTAGCATGAAGGTTAAATGTGTTAAACTGGCAGAGGATAGATCCAGATTGGATATTAGGAAGGAATACACCACCTGTGAGGGTGGTGAAGCACTGGCCCAGAGAAGCTGTGGCTGCCCCAGGATCCCTGGAAGTGCCAAAGATCAGGTTGGACAGGGGGCTTGGAGCAACCTGGGATAGTGAAAGGTACCCCTGCCCATGGCACGGGGTTGAAATGAGATGGGCTTTAAAGATCCTTTCCTACCCAAAACAGTCTGTGATTCCCTGATTACAGTCACCAGACAGGTCTTTCTCTGTAGAAGCCCTTTGTGCCTCAGTTTCCCTCTATGTGAAACCCTTCAGTAGAAAAAGTCATTATCTGATCTGCCTTGTCAGGTACACATAAACCAACAGCTTCCAAACAGTTCCTCCAGTCTGACAGGGTTTTCTTTTTCCCATTGGTTCAGTCATTCCTTGCAGATTCTTTATGCAGAAGCATAAACATTGTCAGACCTGACTACCTGTTCTACCAGTCTGACAGCTTCCTCTATCAAATGAGAAAGATACTTTAGCTGCTTCACTTTTTGCCTGTGCCTCAATTGGAAAAAAGAAAATAGTAGGAAGAACTCACAGGTATTGGGTCTGTGGTTAAAACAGCTACTTGAGCTCTTTGACGGAGCTCCACAAAGCCTTCAATGCAGGTCTTCTCCTCCAGATGCAATAATATTTTTGCCAGCTCCACACTAACCTGCTCAAAATATGAAAAAAGGAATCAAAACCCTGATGGTGTTTGGGTTTTTCCTCATAGGAATTATGGACCACTTCTAATGTTTAAACAAAGAAAAGGAGGTATTCTGTTTAGGCAATATGTCTAGTCCTTAGGAAGGAGAGAAAATACATTAAGCCAAATGCCATCAGACTTATTTCACAAAATTCTGAACAGATCCTCCATCTGCCAATTCTCTGTCCACATTTCACCTGGGCTTTTTGGAGAAGTGTAGCATCATGGCATAGAATGAATTGTCATTGTAATGGATAGGTTAAAGGGTACAATAGCACAGCCCTTCTCTTTCTCAGTTCCTGTCTCTGACACTTTCAAATGTTCACTAGCAGGTAGTGGCGAGCACTCTTCGCACAGTGATCTTGTCCCATGTTCTTCTCCCCTGAACTTTTCATCTTGACCAGTACAATCCAATTACTCCCTCCACAAGGCATTAAGCTTGTACAAGCAAATAGGGAAAGCGCATTTGATTTTGCCTCCATTTTCACTGGGGAATAACAATTAAATTGAATTTCAATTCAAAATCCAAAATGCCTGCACTGTAATCTGCATTTCTAGTATTTTTCCGGCCCAGCACAAAGCCTGGAGCTTCCTCACACTGACAAGCACTACTTGTAGGATGTTCCATTTTGAGCGCTGGAGCTGTGATATGGCAGGGTGTGATATGGCAGCACTTTTGCTGCTTCTCTGTTCCACTCTGCTCTACAGCCTCACCTTCAAGGCAACTATTTCCTTCTACTTCCAAGTTGAAAGCTTGTGAATGTATACATTTAAGCCAGCTACACATCAGCCTGGCCTTCTGCTCCACTGGCATGTTTAATCTCCGCATGTCAGCAAAGGGATAGCCCCTCTGGCAATACAGCCCTCTAGTAACCTAGATCATAATACTTCACCTCTCTTGTTGCTGCTGGATTCTTCCGTACCAAGCTCTCAAGGGTCTTGACTGCAGCTTCCCATTTGTCCACATCTTCAGCTCTTGATCCAGTCAGAACTGAAATCAAAGGACAAACAAAAGTTATTAACGGAATGGCTATGTTTGGCTATATATACCAAATTTCCTTCTGCCAATCATTTGTCTTGGTATAGACACTCACATGACCATCATTAGGAACTAAACTGAAATGACTCAAATTCTATAGCTTCTTCAATTAGATCAGAAAAAAAATCCTACACAGAGTTCACTCTCCCAAGCTCAGTAAGAAACAGATAAAAACTCAGCCCAAAATCTCCTACCCTCAATACAGTCTCGGATATACACAGGAGCCTTAATTTTTAGCTCTTTATCCTCAGACATGTCATAAGGGATGAGGTCATCATCACTGTAGAAGAAATAAAGGCAGGGGTTAGTTTATGCGGTGCAGATGTTCTTGTTTTCCCAGACAGCCACACAAAGAGAAAGAACCAATGCATACACTGTCATAACCTCATCACTCCTGTATCACTCAGCAGCACTGCTGAAGCCTGGCCTGAGAGGGATCCTTGGATCTCCTGGTCAAGTACAGGAAGGAGTTAGCTGACCAAGAGACTAGAAACTGACTCTTCAGATTTATATATATATATATATACACGAACATATATATATGCACATATATATATTTTTTTTCTTTATATAGTGACAGAATAAAACAGATCCACTGTTAAAATGGGTTAATACATTCACAATTTCCAGGAAATATATATCTAAGTCAAACAGAACAAATACAGTGGCTGCACACAACGCAGGTATTGCCTAATTTATTGACTAGTGCAATTTCCTATGCAAAGCCCTTCTCTGCTGCAAACCACTCAGCTGAACAGGGTCAGAAATCAGAACAATTGCCAAGAAATGCAGGTACAGATAGATGCTTTTCCCCCACATCTGCCATTTATTTTCCATCTCCTCCCTGTTTCTTGCCCTGTACCTGTCAAGCTCAGCATCCGACTCGTCATCTGGCATCACAGGGGCTGCTGTATGGGATTGCTCACTACTCTCCAGTACCAGTGGCAGTGCAGTACCTGCTTTCTCACTCCTGCTGTGAGGAACGAGAAGTTTTAAAATGCATATGGTAATAGTTCTTACAAGGAAGAAGCTACCACCCTACCAATCCCTGCTGCCTAAATAGAACAGCAGATAAATATTCCTGCTGCAATTTCGCATTCAGCTTGGCTGACACAAAGAACAAAGTACTGGGAAGGAGAATGGAGTAAGGGGAGAAAAGAACCAGAATCTTCTAACAGAAGAGCAATGGTTAAAAAAGTTAAACTGGCTAATTTGCTGTGTTCCCCTGCACAATATCTAGGACTGCTAAGGAAAGACTCTAATAATCAGATCACATTGACTTGCATCAGCTTTGAAACTGTGAATGATACGGAACTGGGAGTAAGTTAAGACTGGATATTAGGAAGGAATTCTTCCCTCTGATGGTGGTGAGGCCCTGGCACAGGGTGCCCTGAGAAGCTGTGGCTGCCCCATCCCTGGAAGTTCAAGGCCAGGTTGCCCATGGCAGGGGGTAGAAATGGAATGGACTTTAAGGTCCCTTCCAATCCAAATCATTCCATGACTCTTCAAAATGGGAAAAAAAACATTTTTAACCATTGCTAGGTCTTGCATAGGATGAATACAGTAATTGAGAATACTTTTTCTGTCTCTACCTATTTCTGTGGACTTTGGCATTGTCCATTCAGCTTTCCAATTCTCAAAAGCTGTCTCTTAACAGCTGTCTATGCTGATCATGCCCCTAAAATGGGAGCAATAAATCTTTTATACTTCCCTGGAGTGCTGGACAGCTTCATCTGCCAATAACATAAAGTGCTTCACTCCTCTGCTGATCAAACAGTGCTTTAAAGAGCCTCAGCTCTGGAAGCTACAAGCACTGAAGAGTCAGTCTTTAGAGTGACAGATGCAGTAGATTTTTGTCATGGGTGAATGGGCTGGGGGCATACAGCACAAATACCATATTTCCAAGAAGCAAACAGAAATGCCCATTTGATTCTACACAAGGGCACACAAGACCCCTACACCACAGTTTCACCACGTGCAGCTATCAACAGACAATTTTAATACACACTACCAATTGAATTACGAATGTAAATAAATCATATTGTAAGGTGATGCATTATGATGTTTAAGAATACATAAAACACCTTGAATACTGTACATAGTTCTTGTGTGTAATGGGAAAAAGGCATGGAGAAGGGCAAGAAGATGGCAGGAATAGTACCAATAACTTACTCATCATCTGGGAGGCTGGGGACAACACAGAATGATGGAGTCTGCACCAGAAGTGACTTCAATTCTCTTGTTTCATCCTCTTCTTCATACTAGATATACAGAGTAACTGTTGCTGCACTCTACTACCTACTGCAAATACGTCCAGCATACAACATTTCACCCTTGTACTGCACATGGACTAAATCATGATCAGATGAACCCTCACCAATCCTGTTTCAATGCCTGTGCTGACAGCAGCAGGCAGCTGTAATATTTGTCCTCTATATTTAAGAGTAGTACCTGATGATGATGACACCTTGTCTGAAAGTTATTTCCATCTTTCAAACTTTTAATAAATGGCAATGTGACAGGAGGAATGTGGCAGGCCTTTAAAGAATTAATGTGATTTAATCAGATAAATCACATAAATTCTACTGGAAAGAGCAGAACAAATATCTCCATGTCAGTCTTGAAAATTCGAGCTCAGAACAGGTCTTCCCACCATGTCAGGGATTGAATGCTCACCACTGCTTTAGGTTTGAAGCTCCCTCTCAACTCCTACAAAAGATTCCCTCATGCAATAAGATAAACTTTAATTACCAAGTTTATCCCAATCTCTGACAGCAGATTGCACTCTTGAGGTAACTCTCAGCCACCTGACCATTACCATACAACTGCTTTTTTGTAAACAGATCCTCCCTTTTTGAAGGTGTGACTGCCTTTTCTTATTTCCAGATAAAAAAAGTACTATAATGCCCTGGATCATCTGGTTTAAAGCTTTTACTTCCTCTAAGCCCAGAAAACCAATCATAAACTTCACTGAAACCTTCACCTCAAACTTCAGGACAGGCCCTTCAGTGTTTATTTTCAAGCTGATGGCCTCTGCCACCACCATGCCCAGACGCCGCAGTTGTGGCAGACTGCTGTCCAAGTGGCATTTCACACCCTCCATCATGCTTGTCAGAAGCTCTGAAACAAACAACCAGCAAACAGTGCATGTCTGAAATTCTGAAACAGTGGCAGAAACAAACACCCATCTTTTTGTGTTTCCCTGAGGGCAGCTTTACCCGCTCACCACCCAATAACGTAGAGAAAGGGTCCCTGAACTGTGGCTTCCTTTCCTGCAGTGTCAGTGTTGTCCTTCAGCACCAACACAGCAAACCCACACTCTTCCATGGGCTACAAAGCCAACAAAGTGTTACAATATATTCTAAATTTGCAACATTTTGGTTTTCACTGAAACAAAAAAGGATGGTAAATCAATCCTCAGTTTAGTTTTAGACCGCTTCAGGGTCACTTAAATAAATGCCATGTTAAATAATGCCAAATTCTGACCAGTACAACAATCACATAGATACAGGTATTTGCCTAACTTTGGATATGTTCAAACAGGCAGTTAACACAAATATTTCTCAGCCTTCAGGGAATACTGGTTACCAGCTTCACCAGGCAGGCTTACTGCTGTTTGAATGACCTCCTTCATCTCAGAAAGCTTATCTTTCAACAGCTGTCATACAAAAAAACCTGACAATTAAACTACAGAACTGGTAATACATATCAGGTTGCTTATTCACTTAGAGAACAATAATTCTAGAATGAAACAGATGAGTAAGTCTTGAAGTGAACCTTTACAACCCCGTAAGTCACACACACACATAGAATTAATTCTAGACATTGTAGATTTTTTTTTTTTACTGCAACAGAAACAGAGATGTTAGACCAGGACCTCTGTGTGCTATGCACTGTGTGAGCACAAAACTGGAAGTCCATGCCAGTGACTAACCTGCTCACTTCACACTGAGGAATGCCCATGGACTGTCAGACACCAAGCTAATAGATTTTTACCCCCAGATACCTTCCCTGCCTCTCTGGAACTGCACCTATGCTCCAAGGTTAAGCCTATAAATTACAAATCACACCATTCCTCTCATAAGTGCCAGAGTCAATCCTTGTTTTCCTGTGACAAAACTTCAGGGTTTTTAAATCACTGCTCATGTCAGAACCTTAAGGCAAAGGCAGGCCTTCTTCAATTCCATAATCTAAAGTTATGCACTTGGAATTCTATCATATAAATGCTAAAGAGGATTCCAGGTTACCCCATTTGCCAAGGTGAAAGTGGGACAACTCTGCTTATCCACAGATCAAAACAAGATATTTTTCTACTCATAGTAAGACACTCTGCTGAACAAATCTAAGCCCTGTTTCTCACATAGCCTCACCTTGTCTGCACCTCTCAATTTCAGGCTCCTTCAGGTGGGAGAGGCAGATGAGGATGGCCTTGCTAATGTACAGCTGCTGCTCAGCTGGGGAGTGTTTCACAGCACTGCTGCTGCTCCAAGTCTCCAATAGCTCCTGCAGCACCTAAATCAGATAATTCAGGTTGGTCTGAAATGGATCTTTTCTATACAGATGTAATTCTTGAAGCATATTTTTACTCTCCCTACAAAGAGAGTAAAAAAATACAAATTTTGTATTTCAGGGCCCAAACTGTACTGTGTTTGACCACCCAAGAACTGCACTTTCATTTAAGATATTGTTAAATATAAAGAGGTTTTAAATTTAAAAGTGATGTTTATTTCTCCTTAATAAATATTATATGCAAAGCAATATGTATTATTGTTTTTAAAAAGTATGATATTATAAGGTTTTATCTATGTTTAGTCCAATTTTAGATAACTGTCAGCACTTCCAGATAATTTTTGAACATGTAAACAGTGGAAAAAATATTAATTTGACAAAATGGTAGGGATTTCCAGATATACAGATTTCGTAGAAGTTTCATCACATTGCTGACTTGGAGAGGCAAAATATCTACCATCCCCACTGAGGAAAATGTGCATGAGAGAGATTCTGAAACATCAACCATTTGGTAAACAACTGTTCACCAACTTGATCCCTTGTTGCCATGTGCCCAGCCACATAAACAGGGTGACTGAGGAAGCTAAGAAGGACAGAGGACATGGGACATCTGGCAGAACCCAAGCCTCACTAGTTTTGCTACTTGGAAGAAAATTTACCAGTTAAATATGAAAAATTAATGCCAGCAGTGCAGAAAGAAAGTTTTGATCCATTTATCACAGTTCACCTGGGATATGGCTGGGCTTCCCTCATTCTCGTGAAAGCAAAGTCTGAGAGAAGCACCAAAATTGTGCACCCCCAGATACACACAGAGCACATTGTTCCCAATCAGACACCTCACCAGTAACTCAGTGAACCTTACTCTGAGCAACAAGGTGCGCCGGACACTGTCCAGGGACAGGTAGCCAAGGAGGTTCTGCAGCACTGCCGTCTGCAAGGAAAACCACAACTTGTGCTTCAACGGGACATAAAGCTGTCATCCAGCAATGACAAGTGTCGGGGTTTATTTACTACAATTAAACCTCATTCTGAGGGACTGGTTGACAACACTCAGAAAAGCAAACAAATTTTAAAAAACAAGCAAGCACACATATGCAGTTGCTGACAAAATACATGGAAAACCATGACAGAAATACAGAACAGTATTTTATCAACAAAACCAGCACAGTCCCAGGCAAATACAGAACTTATGAAGTCTAAAGAACATCTCTCACAACATCTTCACAAGCCACAGTACAGTTCCTAACATCCTGTGACAAACTTAGGTGCACAGGAAAAATCCCAACAGTCCTTGTCTCATGTCTTCGATCTAATTCTTATCCCCGAGGGTGGATCCTGGCTGTCTCAATCTACTCTTTCAGATTCCAAAAAAACTAAATGCTTTCAGCTCCCCAGAATTCTGAAACTGTGCAAATAATCATTTGGTTCCAGAGGAGTACAGTAATTCTGCTAATCACCATTAACCCTGAGAGAGCGCATGAATCCCATGATTTCAAAGCTACTGTTCACCACTCCCTCTCTGTTACACTCTGCTGTAAGTGAACAGCTGCACAAATATGGGTAGACTGAGGGCTCGTTTTGGAATGAAGAGTCAAACCTCACTCAGGAAGAGTAAGAGCTCAGCTAAAAACACATTGGCACCAGGGAAAACCTGGCACTACTACACTGCTGTTCCCCACAGAGTCCTCACCGTGTGGCCATACTGCAAGAGCAGCATCTTCTGTGTCACCACAAACTGAGCCTTCCTGTTCTTCACAACCAGGTTCCCCAGCAATCTGGACAAGACATCTGCCCTAACAAGACAAACAACAAAACATCAGGAATTCCTGTCATTGTTGTCATGCTGCTCCTAATCATAGGAAAATCTGAGAGCAGCTATTTGCAACCAAGTCTCTAGAATACCTCTAAACTCAAGATACTGAGGCAGTCATGGCAAAGAATGCTTTCACTTGTTTTCCCACTGCATGTCACGATGTAGATACTTAAGAAATTGTGTAGCTTCTCCCTAAGAGGCAACAATCAACTACTTTATCCCTTGAGTCTTTTAGGAAATGGCAGTGTAAAAAACCACCTACACAAATACAGCACCTTTCAGAGACCAATTCTACAAGTATTTGTGACAATTCCTGCCTTTGCTGTGGATCAGGGAGAAAGCAGAGTTCTTACCCAGGTGCTCTCTGCACAAAACCAAGGACCACTGCTTCCATCCAGCGGTCTGGCACACATTCCACCAACCGCCAGCATATCCTCTGCCAGATGCAGTCTGACTTGGTGAGGTCTGTCAGGCGGGGCACCAAAACTCCCAGAATTTCCTCTGAAGCACAACAGAAAAGAGCAAATACCCTAGATGGGCAGGACTGGTACAACGGCATTTGAGATTGACCCGAGAACTTAAAGATCTTTACAACATGAAAAAATACAACGTACAGTTTTCAGCTCTAAATTGCTCCTGTAGTGGAAATACAACTAGAATCAGGGAATCATTTAGGTTGGCAAATCTCTCTAAGACCATCAAGTCCAGCTATAACCCAGCGCTGCCAAGGCCAACACTAAACCAAATGCCACATCCACATGGCTTTTAAATCCCTCCATAGAGGTAGTGATTCCACCACTACCCTGGGCAGCCTCTTCCAATTCCTGACCACCCTTTCCATGAAGAAGTTAAGTTTCCTTAATATCTAATCTAAATCTCCCCATCACAGTTTGAGGCCATTTCCTCTTGTCCTGTCCCTCGTTTCCTGGGAGCAGAGCCTGACCCCCCACCTGGCTGCACCCTCCTGTTAGGGAGCTGTGGAGTGAGAAGGTCCCCCCTGAGCCTCCTTTTCTCCAGGCTGAGCCCCGCCAGCTGTTCCTCATCAGACTTGTGCTTCAGACCCTCCCCCAGCTCTGCTGCTCTTCTTCGTTCATGCTCAAACAAGAACTGGAGAACTGACTGGTAAGAACCACCCTAGGAAGCCTATGGAACTGGCCAGAATTCCTCATCACAGTAAAGAGCCAGAAAATCTTCCTTCTTCTTCTTCTTCCCCAGCCCTGTAAACTACTGCATTCAGTGGCTTTGAAGCAAACCCAGACCACCAAAGGCTGCTCCCACAGGAGGGCTACTGCATATGGGCAGAGACTTACACTGGCATTCATAACACTTTCAGACATGAAAAGCACTAAAAAGCGTTTAGTAGTCATACACCAAAGGACAGAATGAGAATCTCCCCATCCCAATTCGCATCCTGATGAGGATGTTCTCTCCCATCAGTTTTTGAGAGAACAGGTCCCATTCATATCAACCAGCAGAAAAGCACCAACATCAGACACAGCTGAGCAGCCTCAGAAAGCAGAGGGCAGCCTGTGCAGCCCAACTCAGAACAGCTCTAAATTAACTTGTTGGTCTCCCACTCCTTCTGTTGATCATCATCACAGTTATCCTCCCATGCTAATACACTAAAACACTTGCCCCGTCCCCAAAAGAGCATGGTAAAACACTCACTTTGCCTTCCATGAATGCACACTTTCCCCAGGACATGAGAAACAAAAGAGATGGAGCAGTCCAAGCCACCTGGGATAAAATAGACATGAGCTTAAACAAGCACGGCACTAGCATCCTCCAACCAACCTTCAGGAGGAAGTGCAGAGACTTCCACAAGTGCTGAATTCTGAAAACAAATTAACTTTTTCTCTTCAATTTTCATCTCCTCCTCCCTCCACCACATGCCTTCAGGCACAAACCAGCATTCAGTATTAGTTACAGTGACAGGCAGAAGGCTAAAGCAGCTCACTCTCACTTTAATGCGATGCCACCGGTAGCAATGCCACTGGTTGATTCAGTACCACTCATATCTCCCAAACAAATCCTTCAGCACACACCAAGTGACCACAACTTTAGCGACAGAAGATGCTGTTTAATTGCTTGGAGGATTGCTGCTTTCAGCGTATTCCAACAGGCCTCAGCCATCTTCCTCATTCCTGGGACTATATGCTTTTAGGATAGCCTGAAGGAGGAACATGAGGCACTGTAACACTAATCATCTGTATTTCAAGCAGCAGCCATGGGGTCCATGCACAAAACACTTCTTCAGAAAATGCAACCGTACAGTACAGTCATCCTTGCAACCTTACCCCGCAGACAGTCAGAGATCTTCTCTAGCACCTGGAGAACTGCATCACCCAGGACAGGGAAGTAATTCTGTGGGAAGAACACCGGCGGGTTTTTCCCCTGGAGTTTATTGCTCACGTGTTCGGGCAAACACACGATCTTGTTGAGCAGGGCGTCCTGAAGCTCCGGGCAGCCCGCCTGTGCCTGCTGCTGACAGACCTCCCACAGTAACGCTGATAACCGGCCCTCCTGCAGGAACTGCTCCAGGACCTCAACTACCTCTCTCGGGTCAAGGCCAGAGCTGGAAGAAATTAACTGTAAATTCCTGCCTCTTTTAAATGGTAAAAATAAGATTTACATGCTACTGCTTTTCTGTTGTGGTATCACCACTGAAGCGCCTCTTTTCTGTTACACTGGATTTAAAAAAAATCCAATTAAAGCGATTTTAATATATTTTTAGTTGCAGCTTCCTCGGCTCCAAACATTCTGGACCTTCAACAACCACGACTGAAAGAGCTCTGTGACTCTGGGGGATGCAGAGCATCGTGTGGCGTCTGAAGGCATTCAGGGCGGGGCAAGGGCTGCCCGCGCTCACCCATATCTCCGTCCTCCTCCGCACTTTAGCCCAACTGAAAGGCACCCCTGCTGCTCGCCGAGACCAGCCCTGGAGAATCCCAGCCCACCTGCCTGCCCCGGTGAGCCGGACTGACCCCGCGGAGCCAAGGGCCTCCAGCAAGACGCAGAGGACAAGGCCGGGCGGGCCCTCCAGGAAGCAGCGCTGCCACACGCCCTCGGGCCGGACAGCGCCAGGCGCCCGGGCCAGGCTGCGCAGGAAGGCGCAGAACAGCGCCCGATCTCGCTCCCCGAGGGCGGCTGGGCCGCCTGCCGCCCCCAGAGCGGTGCGCACAGCGCCCAGGGCCGCCGCCAGCCCTTCCTCGGCCCCGACACGGCCCAGAGCCGCCACGGCCTCCCGCAGGATGGGCCCCAGCCCCGTGTCCAGAGAGAGTCCCGGCCCCGGCGCCGCCGCCATCGCGCTGAGGGGAGCACGCAGCAGCCCCACTTCCGCCTGCCCTGAGGAGCAGCCAATGAGCGGCGCCAGCCCACGGAAGGGGGGACAAGCACCGCCTTAAAGAGGCAGCGCCCCGCGCCGCACGGCCCCGAGCCGGCTTCCCCCACAGCCCCGCCGTGCGCACCGTAAGGCAGCGAGGCAGCAGAGCCGTTCTCAACCCTACTGCTTTATTCAGTAACTGCTTGTCCTACACAAGTACAAACACAACATGGCCCAAAAGGATACAAAGTCATACAAAACAAAAACAAAATCTGTATAGTATTGACTGTACAACAGGTGGTAAATTCTTTGCCTTTCCTTTTATAAACCCCAGTTAATCCAGCCAGCATCGTGGCTTCAAGCCTCCCTCTCTGCTTTGCAGTTTCCAAGGGGTTGGTGCTCAGTCGCTCATTCAGGATTTGTGAAAACGCTCACGCTGTTTCACTGTGGGTTGAAATTTTTACCAACACCCTCAACAAAAATGTAAAAGAAATCACTTAAGGGGGCAATTAAAGAACATAGGATTTCCAGCTTCTCCTACATAGTGTCATGTTCACTGGGCTGGACCATTGTTTCTGTGGTGATTGCCTGGTGTAAGCATTACAAAAGAGCTTACTCTGCAGAAACTAACCATCTGGGGAACTGGAATAAAGCAACAAGTCTGAATTGAATTAAATCCCAGGCAGGTCTGGGGCTCCAGCTGCCCTGAAATGTCCTGTGCTGGCACCTGGAGATCAAGGTATGTGGCTCACTGTCTTACTCACTGGGGTTCTGAACTAGCTCAAGATTTACATGCTGGTCTGTACAGCGTGCTAAGCGTTTACGATCACCAAGCAGCAGCTGCTAGGTGGAGAAAGAGAGGCTGAAACATCTTTCCGTCCCTCTATCTGGAAAAGATGTTTTTGCAGCCTTTAAAATCAAAGCCATTTTAAAATAATTTCAATTCAATGCCAGGAATACAGAAGCCTCAGAGTAAAGGTTACTGGCCAGGAACTGGTGCTCTCTCCTCTTATGTTGCCTTCATTGCCAGGATTATCTCTCACTCCTCCTCACCCAGACTCATTATAAAAAAAAGGTACAATATTCCATCTGATGGGATTTAAGTTAAAAAGTAAAAAGCTGTCCAGTCCTTTTGCTTTATCTTGAGGAGTTTGAGCTGGAGCGGCTGCGATGGCGCCTTCGTCCAGGAGACCTGGATCGGGATCGCCGGCGAACAGGGGACCTGCGCCGAGGAGACCGGGACCTGGCAGGGCAGGAGGAGAAAGCTTCCATTAGGAGACAAGCAACAGGTTCGAGTAATTGGTCAGCTCAGCTACCAACTCTTTAAAATCACTTCCCCACCTCCTGCCAAAATCCCTCACACATCATGGAAAAGAGTTTGAGCCAAACACAGCTCACAGAGAGGACACAGCAGGAATATTCTGGCTATCCTCCCTCTGCTTAAGAGCTGGAAAAAATGATTAATACCTGAATAAGGCAAGAAACTTATCTTCTTCCTCAAGGAAAATGAGCTCAGATCCTACATCAGATCCTCCTTCACCTGAAGTCATCTTTGACTACTGATAGTGATATTCAGGGGACAGATTTATCCAAATCTTTTCAAATTACAAGGAAACTCCTTAGGGGAAGCTTACTCATGAAGTAGTTTAGCTTCAAGCTTCTCAATATTGCAACCAACAGTCACAGCAGTATAGCTACTGCTACGACACAGAGGTTCCAGGCACAGAATACTAACAGAGCTTTAACAGGACAGTAAAAGTTGGAGTAGAAAAGATAACAAAGCAGGAGAGAATGGCAAACCTGCATCTGTGAGACCTCAGCAAAAGGTGTATTTAAAGGAGCAGCAAGAAGCCTCCTGATCTTGTGCAGCAGTAACTACTGCTCATTTTTAAACCTATAGCTCAAAGCTGTTTAGCAATCAAGTTACTACTGACAAGTAAGACATTTTGAAGACATGTAAACACTGAAGACTCAGAACAACTTATTCAAGCACAGTCAGGTAGCTCCAAGATGCACAACTGTCAGGTCACACCTTGGGGCCAGTGTACTCCACCAACCTGACACAGGACTGCTTTTTGGTCATGTGCCCATTCAGAAATAAGGGAGAGAGGTACAAGGGCTTCTGAAAAACAAGACACTGGCACAGCCTGCCACAAGTGTTCTGTCAGCCAGAGTCTGTTCCCACTTCATCTTGAAACCTTTATGCAGAAGGGGCTCCAGAGAACAGGCTGGAAAGGATGAGACCTTTCCCAGAGACTGTGCCAGAGCAGGCACCCTGGAGCTAAGGAGTTAGGAACTGCAACCCAGGTCCAACTGATGCCCAAAATGTGTTACTGTCACTTGGCAGGGGAAAGTCAAGTCCGATAGGATTGTCCCCATGCCAAATCTTTCAGTGATAATGAGTTGCTAGTGAGAAAGAAAAGCACTGTCCCAGCTCTCACCTCCTCCTCATGCGAGGGGGTGACCTGCGCCACATCGGCGGTGGTGGCAGCATCCTCCTGGGGGGGCTGAAGCGTCTGGGAGGTGGTCGAGGCCGTGGTGCCAGCACAGCTGTGGCTGTGATCTCCTGACCGTCAATCTGGCCTTTTTAGAGAATCGCAGAAAGAGAGAGAAGTAAGTATTTTTCAACACTAACATATACACATCATATTACTGCTCACAGCTTTGTCAAAAGCAACTGAAGTGGAATCAGCCCATGGTGCTCCATACCCTGCTCAGGGGCTATTCTGACATTCTGACAAAGTCCACACACTTACTGGACTTCTTTACCTAATCCCATCAAACTGCAGTTCAGATGTAAACCTGGAGAAGTTTTCAAATAAGCTTAAAATAATTTTTTTACTGTTTTGAAAAACAGATTAGTTTTAATAGTTCTGTGATTTCTTGGATCTATCCTAAACCACACAAAAGCCATTTGGGCTGAAAACTGACAGTACTTTACATCAGCTCACTAAAGACATCCCTATCACCTCTAACTAATTTTCTGATTAAATCCATCTACTCTGAAGATTTTTAAAAGCCCCCAGGCTCCTTGCAGGTCAGTACTTACCTCCATCCATGTGTTTCAGGGCTTTCTCAGCATCATCTGGGTTTTCAAACTCCACGTAAGCATAACCTTTGGAGAGGTGTGGGTTTAGCCTGTCAACTGGCATGTCAATCATTTTAATCTTTCCATAAGTGGAAAAGATTTCCATGATGTGATCCTGAAGAGAGAGAGCAATCCTTATGAACACAGAGCACACTCCCCAGGTTTGGCTGGCACAGAGCAGTAAATCCACAGCATATCATTTTTTCAGCAGCCTAAGCCTTTTACCCCTGAAGACCTTTAAACTACATTCTAGCAAAGACAACTCAAGCCAGTCCAGCTCTCTGCAGATCCTTTATCAAAAACTGCCTGATATCCTTTATGCCTCCAAGGTAATTTCAACTGTTGTCCCAAATTCTATAGTTTTCTTCCTAGTAAAGCAGGATATAAGGTCTGGAATAATGACAAAACAGGCAGACTTCTTAAGCACTACAGCATCTCAGAAGCCTTCATGGTATTTGGTTTAGTAAAATTCTACCAAAATTTTCCTCACTGATCAACTTGGACACAAAGAAACAATATCCAACATCAACACCTTGGTAACACTCTAGTAACCAAGAAGTCCCAAGAGCTTTTAAAGAGCAACTCACACATTCTTACAGAAGAACTGGAATGCTTGACTACAGGGGTACATGCCATTATTACCTTGGTCACGTTTCTAGTGAGCCTTCCAACATGCACTTTTGTGGGTCTGGGTGATGGGCTTCGCCTCTTCCGCTCCTTTTCATCTCTCTTGGGTGGTTTGGACCTGATTTGGACAACAGAAAACATTTACAGTTTTCAGAGAACATGCAGGACAAAATCAAAGCCAGTCATTATCACATGATTAAAAATACCATTTTTATTGAAGGGCATCTTTGTCCTGAAGAAATTACAGTGTTGGGGTGGTGGTGAGGGTGTTCCACTCAGAAACACCTCAGGACTTGCATTTGTCTTGTCTGCTTTTGCTTTAGCACCTTTTGAAATTTGAGAACTTTTTTTTTCAACTTTTCAACTTCACTGCAACTAGGATAACAAATACAAAATTTAGCAAGCACTTCTATGAGTTCTGATCATAGTTAAAGCATTTCCCAGCTGTTAACACAAAAACATTCTTTGCCTCAACAACTGAAGAGGCAAAATAAGGCCTAATAAACATCATAGCATATCACAACCAGGCAAATTAACGGATTCAATTATTTGTGCTTCTGTATCTTCTATTCACTACAGAGGCTCAAAAATGTTTAAAAATCTATTTTAAATTAACTGCATATCACAATGCTTTTGCAGTTAAAAAAAAAAACTGGAATAAAACTTTAATCTGTAAAAAAATCAGTATGTAGAAAATTTGTATTTATGCTTACTCCTAATCTTAAAGTCCATAAATTGAGTGATACACTAAAAACCCCACACTGCCTTAAGGAGATTTTTATCAGCCTTCATCCCCTTATGCAAAGTTTGATTCCCATGTCACCCTTACAGGGGCTTCCTCTGCCCTCCTTCCTATTTTATTTTTTTATAAACCAGAATATATACATATATACACACACGTATATCCTGGTTTTAGCCCTGACTTTTCTGTTAGTCATGGCTGTAGTTTACAGGAACTGAACAACTTTACTCTTATCTAGGCCCATACTACTAAGGAAACACTGATTAAAACCACCTCTAAAAAATATAATATTTAAAATCTTCAGACTCTTAAAAATTAGATTTTTAATCTCTGTTCCTGTAGGGCGTATGTTTGGATTCTGAGGAAATGGAGCACACCCATTCTAACAAAATTTACATCTCTAAGTTATGGAAAAATCAAATGGTCTTCAGAGAACAATCTGTTCCAATCACAATCTTGTATTCTATACGGAATTAACCTGTCATCTGGCAATTCCCAGAAGACAAATAAAACTCACTTGGAGCGGGACCGTCTCCTGTTGTCATGTCTCCGTCGAGAGGGACTGGGAGATCCAGAAGAGCTGCTGGAACTGGAACTGCGTGAGGTGCTGGAGCTCCCAGAGCGGCTCGAGGCAGAAGAGGAACTTGAGCCACTGCTAGAACCAGTGCTGGAACTGGACCCTGAGCTGGAAGTTGAGCTGGAACGGGATCTGTTTCAAGGGGGAGAATAAAAATTAGTGCAATACCCAGAAAAACAATGGCTAAGAAACTTCCAACAACTACAGAGAGAGTAACAGTACTGAAGCTCCACAACTCACCAGACAGCCAAAAAAAATTCATACCTAAAATATAAACCCTCTTAAGTTAGAAAAAATCGCACAGTGACTAACACAACACAAGCTTTCACCAGGCTCAAGACTACCACAAATAAAGCTACTGATTTCTGAAAATGCTGTCATCTGTTACTCCCATAAAAGTACCCACCTGGTACTGCTGCTCCCGCTGGAAGCACTGCGTCTTTTGCGTGTCTTGTCCCGACCACGATCCTTTTCACCCGACTCCTTAGTGGCTGCTTTATCCTTGGACCGGTCCTTGGATTTCTCTTCAGACCTGTCCTTGCGCTTGGTTGGTGAGGGAGCCCTTCAACAACAAATTGCAGAAGGCATTGCTTAATTTAAAAAAACCACAGAGAACAAAAGCCCCACACCCAAATAAAGAATAGGACAGCAACACAAAACACTGAACTTTGAATGTAACTGAGGATCACTGAAACTACAGAGTTAAAGCACTAGGCAATGCCAGACACTTTAGAAAAAAGTTCTAGCAAACTCTTCTTTTTCAATTCTGGTAATTCCTTTTCCCCTTCAGAGATATCCAAAGCAACACTGAATGGGCCCCATGTCTCAAATCTCACTTCTAACTCCTCGATTCAGAGAACCAGTTCTCTCTTTGCTCTAGATGAAAGGAGACAGATTTAACACTTCTCTATTCAGCACTGTTATGTTGGGCATTAGTTGACTTCCAGATATTTGCCATGTGAGAGCTGCATCCATCAAATAATCTGCAACATCTTTAAACATGTCTCATTTGATTATTCCATGGGGATTGTTTAAAACCTGCATTACAAACCTGCCTCCAACATTTTAATAACCTCTAAAGGAGTGAGACACCCTCAACGACCAAGGAATGAAACATTCAGGGAATAAGCACAAGTGTGTTGGAGCTGCCAGCCTTATCTGCAGTGGCACTGAATACACACAGTAATACAAGATGTTGGAAACATCCCCATCCCCATATGCATCACAGGCAAACTCAGCAAATAAGAAGAAAACTTCTCCAGCTCACAGCATCCAACAACCTTGTTGCTTCTACGCTTCTGGTAAGCAATTACTTTGTTCTCTGAATTGCAATTAAATGTATGATTGGGAAGAGATTACTTTTGAACAGCCAAACCTGCTTTCCTGGTTTTCAGCTTCAGTTTTTCCTAATATACCAACTGCAAGAAGCAACACAAATGAATATTCATAAACCCAGCCCCCTGCAGAAACCAAGAAACACCCATGGCCTTTCTGCATGGAGGACAGGAAACCCACACCACAGATGTGCCACTGGCAGAGCTTGCTGGAAAAGGAAATATCTCCTCTAGCACCAGTGGCAGGAAGAAAGCACTCTATGGACTGTCCAATGGGTGTTGCATAGCAAGCCAAGACAAGCAAACCTGTGTATGTCACTCAGCTTTAGGATATTTCTATTCAGCTCTGTGCCTCTCCAGTGCAAGGTGTGAGGGGGCTGCAGTTTGGAAAGCCACTGCATGAGCCCAGCTGGGTAGTACAGAGCAGACAGGTTCCTGGTTTCACAAGACCAGAAAACTCATGATTTTACTTTCATAACATCACAGAATCACTGACTGGTTTGGGATGGTGTAAACCTTACAGCTCATCATTTTCCAACCCCCTGGCCATGGGCAGGGACACCTTCCACTATACTAGGTTGCTCCAACCTGGCCTTGAACACTTCAGAGGCTTCTCTGGGCAACCTGGGCCAGGACCTCACCACCCTCACAGGGAAGAATTTATTTCTAATCTCTAATGTAAACCTGTTCTCTGTCAGTGGGAAGCCATTACCCCTTGTCCTGGCACTCTAGGCCCTTGTAAAATATGTCTTTCCATCTTTCTTATCGGTTCATTTCAGGTACTGGAAGGCTGCAATTGGGTCACCCCAGAGCTCATTCTTCTTCTTCTAAATATCCCATAGCCAAGTTTGGGTTATCTCTGCCCACACATCAGCTCCTCCTGTACCTGCTGACTATCAGAGTCATGATGTTATCAGCAAACATAACTATCTCTTAGTGCCCAAGAGCTGGATCTGGTTTTACCCTTTCCAGGAGAAGGAAAGAAGAAACATGGATAAAGACCAGCATGTTTGCTATTACCCAGCCTGCTGCTGAAGCAGGAAATAGAATCACATAATCACATTGGAACAGACCTCTGAGACCATCAAGTCCAACCTCTGACTGAATACCACCATGCCAACTAGACCAGAGCACTCAGTGCCGCATGTTTATGTTTCCATAAACACCTCCAGGGCAGTGACTCCACAACCTCCCTGGCCATCCCCTTCCAAAGCCTAATCGCCCTTTCTGTGAAGACATTCTTCCTAATGTCTGATCGAAACCTCTCCAGTGCATCTTAAGACTGTGTCCTCTTGTCCTGTTGCCCACTGCCTGGGAGAAGAGCCTGACCCACACCTGGCTACAATCTCCTTTCAGAGCAGTACTGCTTACTGCTCCTTGGGACAGGTGCCTACCAGGCAGATCAGCCACATGGCTTTGGAACATTCACCAAATGATGCTGCTTTTAAGGAGTCTCCAAACTAAGCAGTGGTTTTACTCCTTTCTCAGGAATGCTACTTGCCAAGCTCACTATAGTTGGAAACCTCACCCTACCCTGGGGGCATTTTCACCTGCACAAATTCAGGCATTCACTGGAAAATGTGGAAAGACTAAATCACAGTCCTCACACAAGGCTGTACAACATTGCATTTCTAAGTGACATGCTTCTTCCCTACAATCAAAAACCTCTCACTCTCTAACAAATAGCTGGTTTAGGGGCATCCACCCAAACCAGAAAGTCTAAGAACAATTCACACAAACCAAACGTCCATCTCACACACACTTCTGCTTTAGAGCCAGAATCTGCACACGTAGAGCAGCAGTTCTGTGGCAAAGGAAGCAAACTCGCTCGCACCCAGGCTTCCCGTACAGGGAAGGACAGGCGAGTCCTTTACTGAGCTTGCTTCAGGTCTTCAGGTGCAAACTAGCAGAATTCCTAGTGTGAGAAGGGTTCGGCATCCGGCACTTCGCCCACTACAGCCACTCGGCCCAGCTCTGGGGCCGGCGAGGCGGGGGCAACCAAATCCGCATGCCGTGAGTCCGGTACAGCGCCCGTGGTGCAGGGAACCGCGAGATCAGGGCAGCAACCCGATCCTCGCACCCACACAACACTCCTCCCGCCGGCCGGGCCGCGGCAGCGCCGACACCCGGGCCCGGCTTCCTGGCCGGCCCCGCCCCGACCCTCCCTCCGCTGCCCTCCCCGCCTCCGGCCGCGGCTCCGAGGCCCCATCCCTGGCCCTCGCGCCTCCATCGCCTCTCGGCGGCCCCAGCGCGCTCCCCGCAGCGCCCCGCGCGGCGGAGGGGCCGGTTGGGTCGCGGCCTGGCCTGATGGACGCGGATGGCGCAGCCCCGGCCCCAAACTCACATCCTCCACACCGCCAGCGCTCCGCGCCCGTCGCGCGAGATTGACGCAAGCGGGCGGGGAGGGGCAGCGCCGATGCGCGGTGATGGCGTCATAGCGGGGGGGGGGGGGGGGGGATGGG
>VXBI01011732.1:85707-113487 GCA_013397375.1 Toxostoma redivivum
GGGGTGGTGGCATGGGTGGAAGGGCTTAAAGCGAACGGGACCAGGGTGAGGGAAGGGTGTAGCTACACACTGGCTGGTGAATTTAAAGTGCGTGCTAACCCTATACTGTATAATAATAGTAATAGCGTTTAATAGCATAGGGGCTTCAGCTCTGGGGTTCAAGAGCTTGACAACCCAGCAGGCTGCAACCTCCACACGTGAATTCTGGCCCTGCCTCAGGCGCAGGTTGCAGATTGACAGCACACAGACTCTAATTTGAGGTGATTGCGGGGGTAGGGACGGCACTACTGTGAGGGGATTTGCCCTCTCAACTGCAAGAAAATTGAGAGGAGGAGAATGAAAGACTTATGATGGAGCACCATACAGTGGCATTTCATATAATGTGGGAAGGATATCGTCTCTCCCTGCCAAATGTGTTTGCTGTCACTGAAAAGGAAATTTACCACTGCAGGCACTGAACCTCTGACCTTCTGACCACACTGGCTGCCGGACTTCTTATTTAAGAGGAACAAAGTCGGACGTGCATTTTGACCCCATCACTAATTGAGGGCCTTAAAAGTGACTTAGATCTTTCAGAGAAGCAGGTGTGCTGGTCAGCTGAAATGTATGGCCACAAGCATATCTGTTAAATTCCTAATAATGGAAGCTTCACCTCTTGAATGCAGTGCAAGGATGCAGTCCTATCTACCTCCATCACAGGAGCAGGTGTCTGTAAATTCATGTGTGGCAAGAAGAAAAACAAGCTTATTTTCTGCTCTGCTGCAAAACCAAGGGGTATTACCTAAAACGTGCCATGGAACAGGTTCAGAAAATGTGAAGAATGAGATTTGCAATTTGGAAGTTTGTTGTTTTAGAATATTAATAAGAGATAAAAAATTAACCACCACTGGGGTGCACTTGGCTTTTGGCCAAAAAGCACACCTGTAAAGTCAGAGAGTGTGATCTCTATACTGTTACATTACTGAGGTACATACATATTCATAGAGTCCACACATTATTCAAACATTCTTGTGAACTGTTCGATGTTATGGGAATTCTTCTGTTTGGTTTCTTCTTACTCCGGCTTATCTGCATGACATCCTGTGTGTCATTTTAATATATTTTATTCCTCCTTGTGTCTCCATCCTGTTGTTTTACACCCTCTGATAAGGATTTAGTATGTTCTCTTTAAATTTAACCTGGTATTTTCTAATTGTCCTCCGGTGCTCTGGTTTGTGTCACAGTTATCACTTGGAGAATTCAGTCAGCAGAGAAGGGGGGTAACACGATTGCCTTACACCATCTGTTTTGGTCGCATAGAGGTATTTTAACACACAGTGTTTAGTTAAGGCCTGTAATATTGTATGTTCACCACTATTTCTATAAGCTATGCAGTACATACTTAAACTGGTAGATTATGTTATACTAACAATCAGCTAAATAAAGGTATATATAATATATATATCTAAATACTTATGATCAGTGCAGAAACTAATATATAAATGCAAAAGCCAATATCATATTGCAGTCCTTTTTTAACAGAAAACAAACAAAACCCCAAAGTAAGCAAAAAGGAAGTTGTTCTTCACACATCTTGTTAAAGGGCAGATTTCCCTCACAGGCGACTTCGTAGTCTACTAAAAGTTCACATGGGCTCAATGAGATACTGCATTGTGTCAAAGGAGGACTATTAGTAGACTGTCATGATGAGCTTAGAATCATGGAATCATTTAGGTTGGAAAAACCCTCTAAGATCATTGAGTCTAATTCCAATGCCATTCCCACAGCACTTCCAAGGCCACCACTAAACCATGTCCCCAGGTGCCACATCTACATATGTTTTTGAACACTTTCAGAGATGTTGATTCTACCACTGCCCTGGACAGCCTCTTCTAATGTCTGACCACCCATTCTGTGAGGAGTATTTCCCTAATATCCAAATGAAACCACCCCTGGTGCAACTCGAGGCCACTTGCCCTTATCCTGTCCCTTGTTCCATGGGAGCAGAGCCCGACACTCACCTGTCTGCACCCACAGCACTTAATATTTTTTTCTCTCTCAGTTATGGCAAACCCATAAAGGCTAACTGGTGCCAAAGTCCTGCAGACCCTTATTCTTATAACAGCTCTCATCTCTCCAAGTAGGTAAGGTCACTGAACAAGCAAAAAAGTAATAGTATTGTGGAAAAGGTTTTCCGCCAGCTGTTAGCTGAAGCTGGTTCCTGAAGAGTTGCGAGCCCCAGGACAGTGGTAGCAGCTGGAGGGAGGGGAGGGTCTAATCTGCTTCCAGGGGCTGCTGGCAATACTGAGCGAGGAGAGACATTTGAACATCGCATCTGCGGGCACTAGCAGAGATGAGATCAGCTCAAAACGTGTCTGCTTCAGTTTCAGAGCGAATGGCGCCGCTGTGGCCTCTGCCCCACGCCACCAGCCCAGCTGGCACAGCGTGGCCACCATGCCCCCGCCGCACGGAGCCGGTGCTTCCAGGCCTGGAGGGGACCTCTAGGGACGGCAGCGCTGCCTCCTCTGAGGCTCCTCCTCCATCCTCTGGCACGGGTGTGACCTGGCCTGTGCCCCGGGACGGCACAAACAGGTCTGTGCCCTACGGTGACGTGGCTCCGAGCAGCTCCGGAGCGCGGCTGCCCCGAAAGGGTTACGAGAAGGGCTCCGCCCTCCCTGTACATCGGTATCCTCCTGGGTGACCTTCCCGGCAGCCCTTGCTGGCTCTGCCCCAACCAAACAAAGACGGCAGGAGGTTTTCGAGCAGCCGCCCCTCTGGAAAGTTGGCTGTGGGAAAGCCGGGCTGTGCTAGCACCTGGCTAGTGGCCGGCCGCCGGAGAACGCGGCAGCGAGTTGGTGTCGTCGCCTCAGAGGACCCCGGCAGCCGTCGGGAGTCCCTGTACGTGGGTGCTCTGCCCATTTGCTTCTGTGCATTAAGCTGGTTTGGGTGCTGCGAGTGGCGTGGGGAAGGATGAGAGGATCTCCTGGCAGTGGTGTGAGCACAGGGAGGGTGCAGCAGGACAGGGCTCTGGGGCTCGCGGCCGTGCTGGGGTTCGGTGCCGTGCTGGGGTTCGGTGCTGTGCTGAGTTCCGTGTCGGAGCTCAGAGTGGCATGCCCGATCTGAAGTGCTGTCCTCCAGCCACTTCTTGAACTCAAAAGCCTGCCCAGCAATTTTCCAGCCAAGTGCAGATTCCTTTAGATACTGCTCACGTGTTGGTGGACGAGCAGGAGATAAAATAACAGAGCTGCGTGAGTTCTGCTTTTGGCTCTTCAGTGCTTTTCTGTCCATTCCTGCCTGCACTCCCAGGCTGCTGCTGAGGACAGGCTATTCACAGCCACCTCCACATGTAAGCTGCTCTGCTCTGGTGCCAGTGGGGTTGGGGCCAGTTGTCTCTAAAGGCTGCCTGAGGCTGAGGACGCTTGTCACCTGTTTTTCACCGACTTGCAGCTGGCGCTTCATTTGTCCTTCCTCTGCATTGGCTTTGGGTTTTGGTGGCGACTACAGAGAGCTCTCCTTGAGCCCCCGGAGATCCAGGTGATGAGTAGGTCATTCTGCCCACAGCAACACTGGCATTATCATGGTGAGGTATGAGCACCCTGTACCAGGCATTGCTTAGCATTTGTGGGGATTGCATTGCAGCACTGGCTCAGCCAACAGCCTCTGGATGCTGGTGTTTTCTCTGTGCTGGAAGATCTTTGGTCTGCCTCCCTATTCAGTCTGTCACTCCTTCTGCACCTCTATGAAACCAGGGGTAGATGTCTGTGTCTGGCCCCAGAGAATATAGTTTGTGTGGCTTCCTTAGAGGAATTGCAGGGTGGGGCATTTTTCTTCCGAGGACTTGGTAACTTTTCATCCAAATGTGTAGAAACAGCCTTAGTTGTCATTGCAGGGAGTTGAGAGAGTTTCCAATGGCTGCATTATTGAGTAGCTATATAAATTTTGAACAACAAAATTAGGAGATTTTGGGAGTTCCTCTCTAACCTGCAGAACGGTGTGAATTTAGCAATTTCGCTGAAATACTTATAGGTCTATTAAGTCATCTGCCATAGTTACTTAACATCTGACCCTCTCTTGAAGTCTAAGGCTATTCTTGCAGTGCACACTAGTAGCTAGGCCATGAACAGGTTTAGGACTTCATGACTGTCTTCCCCTGGGTGTGTCAGTGCATACATTTGTGTATTTCAGGGCTTTTAGCTTAAAAACTGTGCCTTGTTGCTCGTTTTCCTGCAACACTCTTAAGCCCTGATGCTGTAGGAATATACCTGCTCAATGCTAAACTTGGTCAAATGTTCACTGCAAGGAATAAATACCATGTTACACTTTGCAGTGATTTATTTGTTTCATCTTCAGGCATGTGAAATGTGAAAGACTAGAAATTCAAGGCATGCTTGTGGTGTAGCCAGTGCAGCTCTCTCTGCTGGAAGGGCTGTTATCTGTGGAGAGCAGTGACTCAAAGTGCATAATGCTTTACAGAGAGGCACAGGTAAAGGCAGGGCAGTGAGATACTTGGCATTTATTGTTCTTGTCTGAATACTAAAGTTCACCTTGATGAATTTGTTCAGTGTGAGGGCAGAGGTAGATTTTGGAGCCAGGATGTGAAATCTAGCCTGCTCCTCTCCCACAGGCCTTCCCAGGTGCTCTGTGAAAGCATCTTGTTCCTTCAAGCTGTGGTTCCACAGTTCTTAATATCATGTTTGGATGCTCCAAATAATTTCTTCATACAAACCTGACATTTACCAGATACAGCATCACAACCATGCTGAGTTTGTCAGACCAGGTAATAAAATGTTGAGGGTGACCTCAGGGTTTTGGGCTGTGGGAGAGTTGATCCAGTGCAAAGCCTTTTTTGTTCAAGGCTATCAAAGTGTGATTTTATACAGTGTCTCTGCTCTGTGGTGTGTGGCCTAGGACCCTTTCACCAATAGGGAGGATTTTCCAGTATTCCTGATACTGTTCCTTTTCTCCCCTCAAACATGCGGTAATAGTACTAACAACACTAACACAGTGTTGTTACCCTGTGCCCCTAAACATCCCAACACACTCCTCTTTATCTTCCCACCATATATCTATACCCTGTTCCTAATGAGCTCTAGGCTGTAGTGTCATTGTCTGAGGCAAGAGTAAACTATGTGTATCATTGTACTCACATTCTTTTTGCAACCCCCAAAACTGTTAAAGAAACCTTGTGGAGATCCAACTGTCTTCAATGTTCACATTCTGCAGATCTTAAAGTAGAACCATAAATTTTTGTGTTTTCCATGTGAGGATCTGATTTTTAAAGTGTGGCCAGGCAGGGGTAGTTCCTCAACTGCTTTGAAAGCACAGCCTAAAGTTGAATGAAGCAGTTGTCAGAGCAGGTGATTGAGCAAACTGAGCTGTGTGCTCTAAACAGCTCACGTCAAATCCTGGGCCAGACACTCAGCCCTTTCTCTCTGCCATTCTGATGTCTGAAGTACAACTTGATTAAAATCTTCTTCTTAGTTTATCCCTTCAGAGGGGAACCAGCATAGCTCAGGTAGCAGCACCATCTAAATTCATCTGACCCATCACCTTTTGATAAAACTTATAACAGTGCTGCTCCTTCACCAGTTTTACAAAGGAAAGGCTGTGTAAGGTAGAATACAGCCTCACTACACTCAGTGCTTTTAGATAATGTTATTGTTCCCATAAGGCTTGGAAATCCCACAGAACAGTGGCAGTGCATAAAATTGCAGCCTAGGAGAAATGACCATTTTTCCCTGGCACAGATGTTCCTGCTTTGGCAACATTTCAGCATTGGACACCTAATACTGTTGGTCTTCTTCCAAGCTAAGTTCCACTGAACCACCTTGGCTAGCCCATTGCCATTCTTGGGGCTGTCCTGTGCAGGGCCAGGAGTTGGACTCAGTGATCCTGTGGGTCCTTTCCAACGCAGGATATTCTGTGATTCTGTGAGCCCTTTCTGATTACCTGTCTCCCAGTGTGTCCCTACTGCAGTGCAACTGTTCTCTGCATAAATAGCCAAAAACTTTCTATGTCCCTTCTAAGCTGTGCCAGGCAGGCTCTGGAGCAGGACCCGGAGGGCAGGAAGCCCAGTGGAGGATTGTCCTGCCAATGGACACATAGCTGCGTTCAGACCACAGGGTGAGGATTTGGACGTTCCTAACAGACTCACTCCTTCCACAATTCCTTTGCTCTACTTGATACACTTCTCGCTGTCTGAATGCATATCTGAATCCCATATAAATGAGCACTGTCTTCCCTGTGCTTCTGGGAGATGTTTTTAATATTTTTTTTCCCTCCAAGCTAATGCAGAGTGAAAAAGGACTTGTCTTGCCAGGTTTTGCTGCAGCTATTCAGAACACTGTGGGAAAACAACAAAACTAAACAAGATGGATGAGTGTTCTCTCCAGCTGCTTGCAGCTGCTTCAGCTTCCCAGGGTGTGCTGGGGGTCTGAGAAGGAGGTCTGGAAATCAGACAAGGAAATTGTGGGCAAGATAACCTTGTCGAGCTGCTACTAATCACAAAGCCCAGATCTGACAGATTTGGCTTGTGTCTCCTTACACGATCCATGAGGATCAATCCCCTTTTGGCTACACCGAATCCATTGTGAATGAGGTAAACTGTTTCCCATACCCTAGTACACTGGCCTTGCACTGTACAAAGAGAATTGAAAGGAAAGAGACATAGCCACGTCCAGCTTTTTCTTCATGATCTTACATGGACCTTCTTAGGGCAGGAATATTTTGCACTCTGTGCAGCACAGCAAGCCCTTGACATGCTTTGGGATGTTTACATAAAGTGTCTGTTTTCAATTGCTGAGACCAGACAAAATGAGCTGTATTTTCTTGCTCTGCATCTTCATGTTCCCTGTGGGTCACAGCTTTTGCTTTTCTCCTTCCTCTCCTTCAGTCACATCTGTTCTCAGCATCAACAATTTGTTTCTCTGGTGAAACCTGTTGCTTCACCTCTATACCTGCTGCCCCATGACTGTGCTGCTCCCGAAATGATGCATGGGAGCTTGTTGCTCGGATTAAGACCATCTATACATAAATGCCTCCATCTCTCCAAGGCTGTTCCGTCTTGTGGACCAGGCTGGCCACAGGGATGCTGTGCTGCAGCTGAAACACCCATTGAGAAAACACTGCCCCAGGGTAGCACAGCTACCTATACCATGTCTGTTGAAGGATTAACTTTTCCTTGCTTCACCCCAGCATGAATTCTGGAAGCAGTTTTGCTTGTACTTCCCAAGGATAAAAACTGCTTGTATCCAAAAGCAGCTGTGAGATGAAAGGGAGAAGTAAATCTTCTCAGACATGAGCAAACTCCATGGTCACACAACTAATGTTTCACTCTTGTGGAATTTGGCATTCAAAGCCAGGTAATCAGGGCTTCAGAAGAACTGTAGGAGAGACAGATGGCAGTGGCTGGGGTGAATGTGCCTCACAGGCAGGTGAGGGACCTCTACCCCAAGGACTTGCAGGACGGACACTGGGGAGGTCCTCTCTCTCAGGTCACCTCCTGGAGTGGGGGCTTGCACAAGCACAGGAACAAGTTGTGCAGAGGAAGAGTCTGCTTGGCTAAGGCTAATGATTACATCACTTGAGTTGTAGGAAACCGACATGAGCATGAATTCATGCTCTTCATTTTTTTTAGACCTTAAATCCACTCTGCTCTGAAAGGAAGTCTGGGGCATGCTACCTTCTTTCCCCTGCTCTCTTGAGGCTGTTTCATTTTGTATGTAATGTTATCTGGGCCAGATAGAATGGGAACTAAGGAAACAATCCCAGTGATGGGAAGGCTGCTCCAGGCTCTGGTCTGTGTTTCTGTGGATATAGCTGCATGCAAAGTTATGGAATAGAGCATTATCAGCAGTAATACCAGGGTAAAGGAGCTTTCCCAGCTACAACTAAGTACATAAAGACTTCAGGCATTGCAAGCATTCAGCAGCAGCTGAAGAAAGGGTGGCTAATCTGAAATTTGGACAGACACCTAAATTGACAGGCTGGAGTAAAATTCCTGTTGCAGTCATGGTGGTGTAACAAGGCATGCACATACAAATGTGTGTATCCAGCTGGTTGTGTAAGGTCTCAGAAGCCAACCCACCAAGGGGAAAAACTTGCAGCCTGTGCTGCTGCATGACAGCCTTCTCTGATTGGAACTAAGTAAACTGAGTGTTCTGGTCACCACATCTTCCCCTGGGATCCCCATCCCACTGCAAAACATAAGGGGTCTGTGTGTGGGGAAGACACTTTCACACCATGAGGAGCCATTGCAGCTTGCAGGGGAATAATATGTGGCTGCAGAATCTGGGTTTTCCAAAGGACTTGCAGCTGTGGCTGGAAAACACTGTGACAGCCAGGGAGGTGGAGGCAAGCAGGAATTTGGAATGGGGTTTTTATTGCCCACCCTCAGCTCATGGCACCTGGTCTTTGTATGGAAATGGCAAGCCAAGCCAATTTTGTGGTGCTGCTCTATTTTAGAAATAGCAAAGGTTGAGTCAGTCCAGATGAGACTGTTTCAGGATTTTCTGGAGGAGATGAACCCTCTCTGTGTTCCTGATATCCACAGAAGGGGAAAGCGTTAGAGGCAGAGAGTAAGCTCACACAATTGCTATCAGTTTTCTTACACAGATGTGCTCCCTTTTCCTATCGTACAAAACCACCACTGGAATTAACTTTTCCCAAGTGGTGTAAGAAGCCATTAGAGGAACCATCTCTCTCCCAACCTGGCCCTGGAAAGTGAAGGGAACTCTCATCAGTCACAGGGCAGGGTGATGGGACCTCAGTTGAGGGCTGAAGGATGACCATGTGATGGAGGAGGGATTTGGGACATGGGGATGGTACACAGAGAGCAACATCTTTGGTGGAGAAGGAGCTGGAGGAGATGCAGTGTGGAGTTGGTGATTCACCAAGGTGGTCTCCTCATCTTCCATGTGGAGGCTGAGTGAAGGCTGCAGCCATAGCTGTTGGCTTTCCTGGAATTTATGTAAATGATATGTTTCTGTCACCAGCTGCTCAGATATTTCAATGTCCTCTGGTTGTGTCTGGAGACACTCTGGGAGGAGGGCTGAGTATATTGCCAGGGCTCAAGCTCCTCATACTTGCAGCGTCAAGGTGGTGGTCTCCTTGGAGCATCTTCCCTTGACATGGGGAAGGTTGAGAATTTCTGACCTTTTGCTCTTGCTCTGCAATTATAGCATCTGCATCCAAGGACCTCTGTTTTCTAATATCCATTGCCATAGCTCTTATCTACAAGGTCCCTGATGCACACAGCAGGGCATGGGGTGGCCTTTAGACATAAACAGAGCTGGATCAAAGTACAGCCTACATCTCTGGAGCTAATGTATCTTTCTTTTGCCATTGAACAAGTAAGATGCAGAATGCAAAACTCCTCTGTCAAATTGACTCCATTCCTCCCTGAGGCTGATGGTCAATAGTCTCTGTGCCTCCTTGGCCAACATAACACATTATTGTCTTTTTTAATATCCAAATGTGCCTTGGGAAGTGTGATTTGGAAAAGTTTCCTATATCACATCTGTGTGGCAGCAGCCACTTGAGGTAGTCTCTAATTGGAAGTGTTTTGCTGCCTTCTGGAAATTCTTGGAAAATACTTTTTTTAGTGAAGTGAAACCCAGAAGTGTGTCCTTTGGGGAGCAGCTGCATCACTGAGTGTGCAAGAAATGCCTGCAGATTAAGGAATTTGGTAGAAAGTGGAAAAAGTTCTCCACCATAGTTGTATAGACACGCACATGTGCATGTATAGACATAGGATCCCTGTGTGATACAGGCATGTACCTGGTGTGAGATGGTAAGCACATGAAGTGCAGCCATTGTATTTATAGTTGTGCCTTCTTTACAACTGGTGTATCAGTGGTTGCATTTGCTTCTCTCAAAGGTACAGGACACTGTTGTCTCCAGACTCAAGGGCAGGCTCTGCAGCACCAGCAGTTCCCACATGGAGTTTCTGCAGTTCTGCTCGATGTGACCTTGTGGGCCACCAAGAAAACACAACGGGATCCTGCCAGCCTTGTGTGATGAACCATCACTTGCCAGGACTTGCACCAGGCTTCCCGAGACACTGAGTTGCTGCTCGGGATCCTGACCGCCTCTGATTCTTCACTGTGCTGCTGGCAGGGTGGGATTGATGTCCAGTTTGGGGCACTGGGCAGAGCCAAGCCCATCACCATCCTCTGTAACCTTTGCAGACTGGGGGACCAAGCTGGACCCTTCTCTCTAAAGAAGGGAGCAAGGGACAGGCTTGGGGCTGTCCATATTCACTCCAGTGGGAAGAGCCACCTCCTTCACCCTTTCTACCCAGGAACCATGTCACTGGTGGGGATGGCACCACATGGATGCAGGGCAAGGGCCAGCAGCCTGGCAGCAAGGCTCTAGCTGAGTCTGTGCACTATCATGGGGCATAGAGCTGCTGGGAGGTGTCAGCATTCCCACCACGGCCGCGCTCCAGGCATGTAGGTGCTGGGCACAGGAAGGGTCCCGGCAGCAATGGGCCGGCTGGATGAGCATGCCAAGAGGAGGATTGTGGAGCTGCGCAGGGCTGGGCTGAGCTTCCGCAAGATCAAAAAGGTGCTGGAGCTGGATGACATCCGGGTGACGCCGCAGGCTGTGTACCTCTTCCTCAAGAGGAAGAGTGTGGAGCCAGGGTCAGTGGCAGCTGGCTGGGATGGGGACCAGCCCTGGCCTCGACTGCAGGGGCATGAGGCTGAGCCCCCCAGGCTGCTGGGCACCCGGCACCCTGCACTGCCTACCAGGGATCCTATAGGCAGCCGGGCACCCTGCTCTGCTGGCAGCCAGGACACCAAGGAGGACATTCACATAGTTGGTGTGGCCTCGCTCTGCAAGGACAGTGTGCGGCTTGGGGAACCTCTGCCTGTGGGGCTGGCCCTTGGAAATGGTAAGGTCCACTGGGGTTCACCATGGCCACTTCCTAGCACTGCTGGGCTCCACTGGAGACCCCCCCAAGAGCCTCCTTTTGAGGTGTTTCTTTCTCTGTTGTTGCAGGTGATGACAGCTCCGCAGGCACAGCCTTGGCTCCAGGGACTGCTCTGGGGGACCTGGCCCCCCTGCCCCAGCCACTGCCCAGCCGAGGGCACCTGATCACAGCCCCCACCCAGAACTCAGCCCTGATGGTGAGAAAGAAGACTATGGACAGGGCTATCCTCTTGCAGAAAAAGGTAGGATGGCAGGAAAGGAGAGTCCATGTGCTCTGGCAGGAGCTGCTGCCATCTGGCCAGCCCTGCACAGCACCCTGCTGCATCTCCACTATGTGGTGGGGCAGGCTTCTGGAGGTGAAAGGCTCCCAAAGTGCCCCCAGCTTCTGCTAGCTGCACTCTCCAGCAATGCTAATCCTGGCACTTGGCGAATGTATCTGGGAAGCCCCTCTGGGTGGGGGTGAGCCATGGCCCCACCCGCCTCCAGCCAGCACTTGCTGCTGGCCATGGAGATGCCAGTCGCTGCCAGTCTTGGCCTCCAACCGGCAGCTCACAAACCTCTTTTCAAGGCTTGGTGTCAGTACCATCTCAGGAGGTTCTTCCAGCCACCCAAGGCTGGAAAGCAAAATCTGGGAGATGTTGTTTCTGTCCCTACAAACAGCAAACACAAGCCTGGCATCAGCTTGGGCAGCTCCACTGCCGTTCAGCAGTACTCACCCAGGATGGATCAGCACGTGCTAATGTTGCTGTTAATTAAGGATTGGCTATTGGAACGGCTGTAATGAAACACACAGCAACACAGTCTCCTCTCAAGACAGAAAAGGGACACTTTATTGTAACACTGCCGTCCTTAAGTACACCCACTTGCTAACCCAAGAACAGAATACAGTTCATTGGTCAGAGCAAGCAACATCTCTTGTACAGATGTTTCAATATAAACAACAGAGTTCTCAAAATACACACTCTGTAAACAGTAGCATGTGCCTTTGTTTCTGGGAAAACCTCTGCCCCCAGGCCAGCCCTTGGGAAAGCCCTGTGTTCTCACACAGCTTTCTCATGGGCTACTGAGGCCTCCACAAGTTCCCCCTCTTTATTTAAAAAAAAGAAGGATAAAAGAAGTGTTTGTAGTCCCCTGGAGGGCTCCATGCAAGGGAGGACAAACACAACTCAAGAGACTTGAAGATACCTTGAATATTCAGAAAATTTTCGCACCTGCTGCTCTTTCTTGCAAGAGGCTGCAAAATGTTATTTCTAATACAGTAGTGAAATCTACCATAAAACTAAAATCTCTCTAAAATATCTTACCATACATCTTACCATATCTAATACATCAATGAACTCTGTCTAAAATCTCTCAGGGATTTCAAAACAGTCCAGACAGGAGCAGGCGAATATTCACCCTCTACTTGTAAAGGGACTATCCATTGGGCCATCAGAATGTTGATCAGCATTTGAAGGTTGTGCACCAGCCACATCTTGGTTCTGACGTCACAGATCAGGGCGGATGCATCTCGCAGGCAGCCAGCGTACCCCGGTATCCATTGAAACACAAGCGTACCCATGACCCCAGACAATAAGTGCATGTGGGCCCTGCTACTTGTTCGTGGTCAGGTCACGTGCAAAGACCTTTACCCGAGGCAGGCGTGTACTGTCTAAAGCCTGTAACAAGGCAAAGTAATTTACGATAATAGGATTACTTGAATCTTTTGGCATTTTAAGGACATTGATGGTATACAAAGCATTTTCCAGTCGGCTGTGAGATGTTTCCCCAGCCATTCCCTTTCTTTGTCCAAAACACGCTTTAGAGTACCATAAGCACATTCAACAATGGCTTGACCTGTTGGGGAATGTGGAGTGCCAAATTTATGTGAGACTCCCCACATCTGCAAAAATTGCCTTGTCTTCTGAGAGATGTAAACAGGGCCATTGTCGATTTTCACAGCAGAAGGTAGGCCTAGGATCGCAAAGGCCATCCTTCAATGGGCAATCACATCATGACCTTTTTCCCCAGTGTAAACAGATGCCCACATAGCAGAAGAAAAGGTGTCAATAGACACATGCACATACTTAAATCTGCCAAATTCTGCTATGTGGGTAACATCCATCTGCCAAAGCTCCAGGGCCTATAAACATCTAGGATTCACACTCACAGACAAAGGCGCAGCAAGCCCATGGCAATCAGCACAAGAACTGACAATGTCACAAGCCTCAGTCGTCATCAAATGAAATTGCTTTTGCAGAGTATGTGCATTCTGATGGTAAAAGCCATGCAATGCCCTGGCCTGAGCAATCTTGTCAGGCTGAGTTAGCCAGCCTGTCAGCCTTGGCATTACCCTCCATTAGAAAACCTGGCAAATTTGTGTGACTCCATATGTGCAGAATATAATATGGATGAACTTGGGCTTGAATCGCACACCACAAGGCCTTCAACAGCCGAAATAAAACAGCATCGTTGACTTCCTTTAAAGTGAGCAGTCCAAGTGCTGAGTTACGTCTGCAACATAAGCGGAGTCAGTGACCAAATTCAGGGGTACCAGAGAAAACCTTTGGAATGCCATTGTGACAGCCTTTAACTCAATTATTTGGACAGAGCCTGTCTCATGGCCTTCCAACACTTGCCAGCCAGATTCATCCTCCCAGGTAACAATGCCTTCCCTGTCTTGCCTGACCTGTCAGTGAAGACAGTAGGACCTTGCACTGGTAATTGACTGTTCTTGGGTCTCAACAACAACTTAACCATTTTCGCCATGTATAATAGCTTATGGCTGGGAAGATGATAGGCAATCTGTCCCGTAAAATCTTGCAGCGTGCTCTGCAAGGGAACACTGTTGACAAAGTTCCCTTCAAAAAATTCCCACTCTACAGGAAAAATGATCTTTGCGGAATCCGCTGCCATCAATTGCAGACATTGTTGACGACATTTGATTATCAATCGAGCGAACAATTCAAACAACATAGTTGCCGTCTTCTTTAACTGATGTGGCAAAAAAACCCATTCTAGAACATGCAAGGGATCAGGCCATTCCTTGTTCCATTGGCCAATGATACCTGTAGGATACAAATCTGGATTGGTAACAAACACAGTGATATCAATGGAAGGATCTACCCGATATACCTGACAAGTAGAGAAAGCGTGCTGCACCTCCCTTGGTGCCTGCCACACCTCGAGGGTCAAACTCTGAGGTGAGTCCAGACAAGAGTCCCCCTTTACGATGCTGAAAAGCAGGGACAACTGAGCCATGGTCAGTCCCAAGTAAAGACGTAACCAACTGATAACACCCAGCAGTTCAAATACTCCAAGGAGGTTGCCACTGGACCTTCTCTGGGGCCACTTGCAGTCCATAACAGTGTAAAGCAGCGAGCAGCTGAGGCTCTATCCTCAGCAACTCATCTGGAGTAGAGGCTGCTAATCATATGTCATCCATATAGTGATAACAATATGCATAAGGAAACTGCTCGTGGACTCCAGACAAGGCCCAAGCCACATACCATTGACAGATAGTTGGGCTCTTACGACAGCCTTGTGGCAAGACCTTCCATTGATATCTCTGTCCTGGCGCAGAGTTGTTAATTTCAGGCACTGTAAAAGCAAACTTTGGTCTATCATCAGGACACAAAGGAATTGTGAAAAAGTAGTCCTTCAAATCAATGACCAGAATGGCCCATCCTGCAGGGAGCATGGTGGGCGAAGGCATGCGTACCAGGCTGCAATGCCCCCATGCCTTCTATCACCACATTAATTTTCCTGAATCTCCATTTCCCTTTTTCTTTATCACAAAATCAGGCATATTCCAGGGACTGTGAGAAGGTTCAATGTGTCCCTGCTCTAATTGTTCCTGAACTAATTGATGAAGGGCGAGCAACTTAATCTTCGCTAGGGGCCATTTATGTTGCCAGATGGGGGTGTTGGTCAACCACCATAAAGGTATCATGGGATAATTCTCACCCTTCATCCCAGTGGCCCCGATCAAAAATGTGGTTCAAGTCCCACTCCCCAGGCAGCCAAAACATCCTGCCCCCAGAGGTTGATGAGGGCTGTGGTAATGTAGGGTCGGACTGTGGCTGTCTGCCTTTCCAAATTTTTGAACAGCACAGGCCATTGACTTGCAAAGGTCTGTGCTGTACCCCCCAAGCCTTCAATAGCCTGGCCAAGCAAGGCCATTGGCCATGTGGGAGGCCAGGCAGAAAGGGAGATCACCGTTATATCTGCCCCAGTATACATCAAACCTCTGAGCTGAATCTGAGGTGGGCTGGTGCCGGGCAAGGCCAGAGTGCACAACATCTCTGGACGCTGATCAGAGGTGTGCATAGTCCAAAGACTTGTGGCAGTCCTGTAGATCCGAAACCACTGTCTTTACGCTCTTGCTGATCAGCCCTAAGAACGCATGAATGAAAAGGCACAAGCTGAGCAATACGAGTTCCTGCTGGGATAGTAACTGGGGGGAAAGATGTAGAAACCATGGCAGAGATTTGACCTGTCAAGTCAGCATCTATGACACCTGGGTGAACAGATTCCCTGAGGAGTAGCACTAGATCGTCCCACAAAGCAGTGCACTCAAGCCCCTGGCCCAAGGGTCCAAAGGCATCCAGAGGAACCTTATGTACACTATTAGAGTCTAATGTGACTGTTGTTGTGGTGTGTACATCCGCTCCGGCTGACCCATGGGTACTGGCTGAGCATTGGCTGAGGAAACCTGTGTCAGTGCCATGTTCTGAAGTACTGCCTGTATCTGTGCAGTGTACCCCTGTGCCAGGGCCAGGTTCTGAGGTACTTGCTGGCCATCAGCTACATCAGCATGGGGTGAGATCGACAAGGGTGGGAGTGATGAGGGTGGTGCCTGCCCAGCAGGAGATGACACAGCCATTGTAGGCAGTAAAGGAGGGGCGCCCCCACAGACGCTCAGGCAGGGACATCTTCCCTGGTTAGTGAGGTGGGACACGGACTCAGAGGCGACGGGGGCACCGGCACCACCCCTGCCGGGCCCAAGGAGGGATCCGTTGCTTCCAGGTAGGCGGGCCGCAACGGTGGAGGTGAAACAGAAGGCAGCCCCGCCCCCCTGAAGCAGAGGCGGGCTTCCATGGCCCTGCCCACAAGGGTGGGCCAGGCTTGGATGTCAGCGGTGGGGAGAGGTCTGGTGCCGCGCCCGCAACCGTGATGGCCAGCGCCTGTGGGTCTGAGCTGGTGAGTGGGCCAGCCATAGCTGTTGGGAGCCGCAGGCTTGCGGGCAGCGCCAGCAGGGACATCCCCGCCACTGGTTTGCCGGTGCCAGCAGTGGCTAAGACCATTACTACAGCCACCGCTCGCTCGGCTGCTACAGCCGCCATGCGGACATCTGCTGCCACCCTGGCATCCTCAAGGGGATAAATGGGCCGTGCACAACCTCTGCGGGTGGCAGCAGAGGAGCAGTGGGAGTGATTGCCGCAGTTATGTCAGTTGGCAGCTGACCCCGAGCGGGGTGTTCAAACTCAGGCACTTGCAGCGCAAAGGATGGGGGGCGGTCGGCATCATTATCTGCCAGTGTGGGCTACCACCCCACCGCCGCTGGTGAAGGGTATACCGGCCATCTGTAATCATTTGGTGAAGGGTATACTGGCGGGACATAGTCCCTGGGTGATGGGTACAATGCCTGGGGTGCCGCTGGACTTGGTGGGGCCGATGACAGGCAGGGCATGGCCGGGCTTGAAGCCACTGGACTCGATAGAGCCGATGGCAGGTGGGGTGCGGCTGGGTCCGTGGCCACTGGACTCAATGGGTTTCCAGGGGAGATCTCCGAAAGAGGAGCCCCTGCACTGCCCTGTCCACTATCGGGTCAGCAGGCGAAGTCCTTCTCGTCTTGCTTGGACAGTAGATTCGACTCACTCTCCTCCAGTGCCTCACTGCTTTGCGAGGTCCCGCCCGTCATATTTCTATTAACAATTCCCCATGTGTTAATTAAAGGGCCCAATGATGCATCACCTCTCCGCAGGGTGTCCCATAAATGTTCACCAAGAATCTGCCATGTTGATGGAGAGAATGCTACCTCTCTCACCGGTCTCTCACCCAAACTAATTGAACGCACAGGTCTTCATCAGAAATTGACGTTTTCATGCCAACCACGACATTCCTCCAGGCGGAAAAGACATTCTCCTGCTTTTTAGATAACTGACTCCCCATCTCTAAAGAGAGCCCTCTCCCTTTGGCTATTATGTCAGGGGTTTACCGTTCTGGACTTGAGCCGATAGGCTCCTGAGTTAATACGCTCGTGTCCCAGTAGAATTGCTCCTCTCCAAGGAGGGCAGAAACACAATACCTTTTTCAACAAAGGAAAAAAGAGTCCGACATCCCGTGGATTTCTGTCTTGCTGCATCCAGGGGGTGGCATCCATGGCTTCCCAGACAGCTCGAACTCCGGCCGATCCTCACATCGCTGGTTTTGGCTCCAGGCTCTGTGTCCCAATTTTCTGGGTTACTCAGTCTGCACATGGCACAGCTCTGGCTGGGCTCAGCCTAGCTTGGGCCGTAAGCCCCGGTTAAGACAGACCTCAAAGGGATCCGTCCCAGTTTCAGCAGGCTTCAAGCCCCAGATATTTCCGGTGCTCTAACGTTGGTAAGAGTCCTGAGCACGATCTTGGTGACAGTCTCAAGTAATATCTCGGTAGAACCTCCAACGTTGCCATTAATTAAGGATTAACTATTGGAACGGCCATAATGAAACACACAGCAACAGTCTCCTCTCAAGACAGAAAAGGGACACTTTATTGTAGCACTATCTTCCTTGAGTACACTCACTCACTAACCCAAAAACAGAATACAGCTCATTGGTCAGAGCAAGCAACATCTCTTGTACAGATGTTTTCTTTATAAACAACAGAGTTCTCAAAATACACACTCTGTAAACAGTAGCATGTGCCTTTGTTTGTTCCTGGGAAAACCTCTGCCCCCAGGCCAGCCCTTGGGAAAGCCCCGTGTTCTCACACAGCTTTCTCATGGGCTACTGGGGCCTCCACATGCTAACAACACGGTGCACCAGGGGCTCCAATGAGCAGCAGCTTAGGGGCTGGGGGGAGCTGAAGCGCTGCTCATGATGAGGTCTAGAGGTCTGCAACAAGGTGATGGCTTTCTCTGAGCCTTGTAGCAAAGTGCAGAATAAATCTCTTGTTAAATGCCATTGAACGGGCAGCTGATAGTATTTCACATTCCCTTCTCTCCTGCCTCCCACTATTCCAGGTCAAAGATGCCAGCACTCAGACTGTCTTGCCAAACCCTGTGGGTCCAGGAAATCACAGCCTTGCTTGGAGTGGACCACTGTCCCCCACTGCTCCCAGCTCTCCCACCATCACTGAGAAGCTGGATGCTGTACAGATGGAGGTGCAGAAGCTGAGCCAGGCCCTGCACACAGTGCTGGAGTGGCAGTGCCGCCTGGAACGCCAGCAGGAGCACCAGCAGCGGCTGCAGCAGGAGGTGCTGATGACACTGCAGCAGCTCAGCTCCACTGTGAGCCATGGCGCTGTGCCGGCCACCCAGCCCTGTGGCTCCTTCAGCAGCATGGGCGAACCCTCGCCCACCATGCCAAACTTCAGCCAGTTCAAGATGGAGCTGATCTGAGCTCCTGCAAGGCCTGTGTGTGCCAGCAGTGTTGTGCTAATGTCAGCATGGAGCTGGGAGGAAGAACCATCTCTCAGAGGCTGCCCAAAGATTACATGCAGACCCAGCACATAAGGTCCCTGGTGCCTCATGTTTCCAGCCTTGCTGACTGGAAGGGGCTGCCTGGCACAAGAGGCTGGACAGTGGAAGGCTGAGGCCTTGCTCCTCCTGTGCTGCTCATCCTGGCTGGTGCTGGAGCTGGCTGGGGCCCATGGATCTCAGCAGAAGCCAGTTGCCTGCAAGGAGAAGATGCAGCTGAGATGGACACAGCAGGAATGTGGGACTCCAAGGATACAAGAGGCTTCTTTCTCATGAGGGTCAATGCCATGATGATCAGTCTTGCCCTCCCCTCCACAGAACCTTGTTCAGTAAGAATCTGTCTATGCCATGGTTCAGAATGAGTGTGGGATCAGTGGCTGCATTTCCCCTACCCCTCACTCAGCCAGTGAGCAGGCAAGATCTGTCTGAGGTCACTGTCACCATGCATGGAATGGCACAGGGTGCAGAAACCCATGAGGTGAAACCAGTGCTCCACACATGATGTTTGCTGGAGCCTGGTATCAGCTGCTGCACTGTTAGGGATAGATCACACTGTGTAGGAAACAATCTTTTACTGAGCAGATTCCACCCTCCTCACCCCACAAACTCAGCAGATCTGGAGGCTGGTACTGCTGCTGCCTACTGTCTGGCAAAATATGGGCAGGACCATACCAATAAGAGTTGCACCCGGGCAGGAGCTGATCAGCTGGGTGTTGGAGTCTCCTCTAACCCATTTTCCTGGGCAGGACACCTTCCTGGTTGTGGTCCCCAGTTGCAAGGGCTGTCGCTAGAGCATGCTGCTAGTGGTGCAGAGCTGCTGTAGCAGAGCAGGGCATGATGCTGAGAACCCCCTTGCCTGGACCAGAAGGGCACAGGGGAGGCTGATGGGCCCTCACTGAGCAATGGAGTCCAGAAGGACCAGAGACTGAGGAAAGGTCTGATGGGAGTGGCCTTGGCTCAGCACCCAGCAGTGAGTCCTGAGAGGAGGCAGAGCATGTATCCTTCCTCTGCATCAGCCAAGCAGGCTTCTGTCTGCGCAGCCAGCATGCTGGGCACAACCTGTGCCTGTGAGAAGTCCCAGTCTGTTTCTGAGGTCTCCTTGAGTCCAAGGTCAAAATTAAGAAGGGTAAAAACCAATTCAGGTGTTTGTACACAGACACACACACACACAGCTGTACGTGCATGCACAGATGTAGATGCATGTGGCAGGTCTGTGCAGCAGCCCCAGTGAATGGGGGAGTTGGACACCCCCTCTGCTCCCCTGAGACACATTGCTGGCCCCAGGACTGTCACACTCAGCTGTGCCCAGGAGCACTAGAAGTCTGCTGCCATCTGCCTGTGGTCATTCATTTCAATGTTGGTGTAATTCTGAGGACATCTGAAAAGCAACAGATGAAGAAAGACACATGATCAGTTGCTCTGCTCTTTTGCACAAGGTAGCTAATCTGCACCTCAGGTTTGAAAAGAAGAGGCTGGATGACCAGCACTCAGCAGGCACAGTTTCCTAATGTCTCTGTCAATGTTTCAGAGAAAAACAGGAGCAGAACAGCTGCTATTCCCTGGCATGTATACTTAAAACCACCCTGGTTTATGAAACAGCTTCCCTAAATTTGACTTAGGCTATTTCTTAAAACACTTTTAAAATAATAATAAAAAAAAATATGCTGAGTTTTCTATTCCCCAAATGAATTCTAAAAACTTTCCTCATTTCTAACTCTTGCACATCAAGCCCTTAGTCAGTGCTAAAAAAACCCAGTAAAAATTAATAAAAATAAATCACCTGGGCTGGTTAAATAACCCATCCACTGTAACATTTATTTCAGACAGACATACAGCCTGAGTGTTCAGCTGCTGTTTGCCTCCTGATCACATCAGGGAACACCAAGTTATTATTTAAAAGTAGTGTCATGTTATAACGTGGAAGGTGTTTCCCACCAAGGTAATCCTAAAGTGTCTGTCATTTTCACCCTGCTCCAAGGAAGAGCTCTTCCCTGTGGCCACAGCATCATCTCTTGTGTGCCAAAACATGCTTTCAGCTTTCTGCTTTCCCACCACAGCATGTTGTCAGTACCACTGATGGCCCTTACACTGTACCTGCTTATATGCCCAGCGTCATCCAGGATTTACTGGTGTTATCTCAACCTCCCGCAGAACCTGCAGTCTGCTCTGTCAGAAACAAAGGGGCTTTACAAAAAGGGACTTTGCTGCAAAAACGAGGAGCAGCATGTTGAACGGTCTGAAAGCAGTGTAGTTGTTCACCTGAGCAGGTCTCTGTGCAGCACTTAAAGAGGGGACCCTGGGGAAGGAGAGGGTGGGTGATGGACAGAAGATACAACAGTGATTTCTCACCTTTTGATGAAATAAAAAGCCAGGCCAACCAACAATAACAGGAGCAGGAGAGATCCCATGACAAACAGGGCAATTCCCCAGCCCTGGAAGGAAGCTGAGGGAACAAAGGCAGAGAAGAGGCATTACAGCCATGGCCTTTCCCAGCATGGGGGGGAGCCTAGGAGGTCACACATTCAGAGTCACAGAATAGGTTGGATTGGGCCAAGTTGTGTTGGGTTGAATTGAAAGGAACCTTTAATGGCCATCTAGTCCAACCCCCTGCCTTTGACAGGTTGGACCTTCCACTATCCCAGGTTGCTTCAAGCCCCACTCAGCCTGGCCTGGAACACTTTCAGGAATGAGGCAGCCACAGCTTCTCCGGGCAACAACAGGTTGGGCTGTCCCAGCCTTCCACTCTTTTTCCCCTGCTACACCCTCTGTGACATCCCAGCTCTGGCAGTTCCACCCTGCGTGCCAGTGGCTGCTCCCAGGAACTGGGCCTCAGGGCCTCCTGGCTGTGTGAGCAACAGGTCCAAAAGCAAGGGGGTCCCCACTGAAGCCCACATGTGCCCTCTCCTACGGAGACGTGGCCTGACCCTGGTCCCAGCCCCTTTCACTGTGCTGGAAGCAGAGTCCCTCCTACTTATCACCACTGTGTGACATGAATGGCATTCTTTTTGAGGGTGACACACTCGGGACTAGTTTTCAGAACTCTCCCATCCACCATCCACAGAGGAGGGATGGGGGATGGCCAGGAATCCTTGGAGACAGGTTTTGATGACTGCTCCTGCTCTGGCTGCTGAGCCCACACCTGGCCCCAGACCTTCACCAGTGACCCCACACATGTCAGGTTAAGCTCTGCCAAGAAACAACAGCATATTTTGGGTTGTCAGAAACCCTCTGGTGACAGGGATCATATTGCTCCCATGACTTTGTGCCCTTCTGCTCTGATGCCCTTCACCTTTCTCTCCCCGCTGCTCTGAAATCAGGCTGCCATGCTGCATCACAGGTAACTTGAGCACATTCTCAACCTTTCTTTGGGTGTCAAAAGGGACTTGAGGTTGTCATCTCACCCAGCAGAATACTTTTTATTACAACTTTGTACGTCTACCCACTGGTCAGAATTGACTGAAATCGTTCAACTGGTCAGAAAGGCTTTTGGGTGAGGGAGACAGAGCATGGCAGCAGTCTTCTCTTCCTTATAAAACCAGCCAAAATCCAGGAAACATTTTTCCTATCCCTCAAAAGCTGTAGTCCCTAAGCCTTCCAGAAGTGACTATTTTGTCTGGGTACTTTGAATAAATATAGAAGCTGGGAACCAGAGTCCTCTGGACTGCAAAGGGCTGTTTGCTTTGGGGGTTTAGGTTCCTCTTGTAGACACCACAAGGATCAGCAGAGACTGCCATTCCTCATGGGCCCTCCAGCTTGGCTTCACAAGCAACCCAGGTCAGGTTATCTCCTGCTCCCCTCACTGAAATCCCAGTGGTCACCACTGTTCCTCAAGGTCCCCTCACTCCAGTGCCAGCACAGAGGGTGAGCTGGAGCAGGAACTGTCCTGATAAGGCAGCAGTGGATGAGCAATTACAAGGGAGGAGGGTTCTTGAACTAGGCACAAGGAGCCAGGTACCAATCTTGCAGGTAGATGTCAGAGACACTGCAGGAGTGCTCCTCCTCCAAGGAGTTCACTGAGACCCTTCCCAAACTTTCCAGCATCCTCCTATGGTGTAGGGTCCACATGGAACAGTCTAGGCAAAGAGGAGATGTGGTTTTTCTGGGTGCAGTTCAGGATTGCTAGTAAGCTCCTGGCTATGTGCCCCTTGCAAAACACTTGGCTTCATCCCACCCTCCTCTGCCTCTCACTCTCCTCTGCCCTCTCCTGCCAGATGAGTCTTTACTTCTGGCCTTCTACCACTGTACACCAGCTTGGCTCCTTTGGCAGCCTCCCAGGGATGTAGGGAAGGGGCATGTCCCACATCTCACAACAAAGACCGGTACAGAGCAGTCTCTCATGATGGGAGCAGAGGGAGAGGCCCACTCTTGCCCCTCTCAGGAGGATGGAAGAGGAACCTGGCTCACTCTGGGTCCCTGAGCCTGCTGTGAAGTAGCTCAGCAACAGAAGAACAACCTTTCCCTCTCCCCTCAGGTGTAGCCCCTAGCACACTGTCTGGACAGCTCAGATAATCAAGAACAAGCTGCAGTGGCTGCAGCCATGGGATGCTGGACGGACTCCAGGCTCCACCAAGGGCTCTGCTGCCACCCTGGAACCACATACTAGGAACAGACTCTCCATTTCCATGGTGATTCCCAAACAAGCCACTGTCCCATCCCTCAGACACACAGACACCAGGTGAATGACAGAAGCCACTCTGCCAATCACTCATGAGACTCCCCCTGCACACGGAGGAAATGACACCACCCTTTCCTCAGCTCTTCTTCTCCCACATGGTCACAGCTCCTGCTCCACACTAACAGAGAAAATATCCCAGAACCCCTTGTGTTCCTTCACATCCCTATCTCCACAGCCTCCTCATCCCCAGCCCTCTCCTGCCCCACAGCACACCTCCCACAGGGAGCCACCAACACCAGGAGGAGCTGCCAGCAGTTGTTTTCTCACCCCAACCCATTAAGGATGTGGCTGAGCTTAGCAGAGTCCAGAAGTGCAGGGAAAGACAGGAAAGGGAGGCAACAAGAGCAATAGCCAAGACAAGAAGCCCACAGAGAACGATCTTTACTGGTACCACTCATGGTATCTCCTGAAAGCAGACTGGCACTGATGTCTTCTCTCACCCAGCTCTCTGTCTACTACCTGCTGAACTGTGGTGTCAGAGAAGAAATGGTTTAGCTTCTCCAGATACTTATCCAGCTCTTCCTGGGTATACTCCAGTTCTTTGCCAACATTACTGGGGAAAAAGAAGATGGCAGGGACAGTTTGCTTTCCCTCTCCTTCCTGGCCTCTTCCACATGTGGGTCTTGTTTCATTAGAATAAGCACGGTGATAATCAAGATCAGTCAAAGATACACAACCCAGACTTCTTCCATTTTGGAGGTGAGGTATCAGGAGCTGGTCATGCCTGTTGATGTACTCACAGGGAAGAAGCCAAAAGGACCAAACACTGCCAGTGATCAAACTCTCCAGCTGCCAGCATGTAGAGGAGGACTGGTGCCAGGAATGAAACCACTGGGGATGTCACAGCTGGGTTTTCTTAAACAGTGTGTCTTACAAACCTTCCACAGTTCTAAAGATGAAAGCAGCAGAAACAGTGAGGAGCAGAAAAATTTTAGGCAGCAGAAAGATACAAGATCATCTGTCACAGCTCTGTATAGTCTTACAATAGCAGCATCTCTCCGTTTTTTGTTTTGTTTTGTTTTGTTTTTTGTTGTTGTTGTTGATATGGAGATGCAGGTAAAATGATCCTTACTTTTTAACCTTCCTTCTATTAGAATGTTCCAGTTTATGTCTTTTCTGAAGTGGTAAGTTCTTCCTCTTTCTAATTAAAAAAAACCTTGGGATTTCCCTCCCCAAATGAAGAGAATGTGAATCCTTTAGGAGTGATTGGATGCTAAGTACACAGTCTCCGCATCTTGAAAATCAAAGTGAGACAAAGTAGTATCAGTCACCCGAAACACAGGATCAATTTGGCTTATTTCTGGTCTTGGAAGTCCCCCTAGAAGTGGCTGCTGGGACTCTGGAAGTAATTCCAGCAGAGCTCTGTAGGGATCCCTTTGAGATTCTTTGTGGGCTGTTCCTCAGTGACTCTGTCTCCTGATTACTCAGAGATGGGCAGCCCAAGGACCAATAAATGCATTTCTACTGACCAAGCTCAAGAGAAGGGGTTGGACAAATGTGATTAGTGCCCAGTGTCCAGGGTAACAGCCAAAATGCCAGCAGAGAGAGGGCCAGCCTGTGAGGGGGCAGGCGAGCCATCCCCTGAAGGCAGATCTCTATCTGAAGGCAGGGTCTGTCTGGAATGGGACTGCATTTCCTAATGCAATGCTCGGGGGATCTGTTTACAGAGGAGGGTGCCAAGCCTAAGAGGAGAGATCACACCCAGATTTCTGTTGCCTTTGTGTGCAAACATTCTTGGCCTCACCCTGCCACAGAAATAACGAGAAAATATAAAAATTTTCACTTTGTTCCCAAAAGTGAGATGTTTCCCCTGCTTCACTACAGTGAATGGTCTGAGACAAGTTAAAGTGTCTCTGTCTTTAGAAGCTGATCCTCAGCTTTAGTTTTCCAGACTGATGCTGTGAAGCAAACTTTGCTCTAGAAGCACTGTGGTATTTCCCATCCCCTTATGCCTTATCTTTAATTCATTCCTGAGCTCACAGCTGTGCTGGATACTCCTGTAAGCAGTTTGCTGCCTACAAGCCTGGGCCTGGCACTGCTGCTCTACATTTAGGTAGGCAGTCAGCAAAGAGATACAGTACACCCAGACCAGCCACCCTGGTGGCACCAAACTCAAATGCCAGGCACAAAGCTGAGGAGAGAATGCAGAAATACACAGGTCAGAACTGAGCTTAACTTTTTATCAAAATTGAGATACATTTCCATAAAGCAAGAACAGTGGATCAGAGATGTCCAGGTAGATCAGAATACTTCCCTTCTCCCTCACTGCTGTACATCATTAATGCCAAGGCATGGGGCATGGACCAGGTATTACAGCCACTAGTAGAGCAAAGCCCTGATCCAAACCTGACACCGCTGTACTAAGAGACATCACTGAAACCCTAAACAGCACTGAAATCTTGAATAAAGAAATGCTAAAAGGCGAAAACACAGTGTTTAAAAAACATCCTTAAGACTGCACTGTGGCATCTGTAAAGGGGAAAGGATGGATGGAGCAGCCATAGCATTTCCTAACTTCTAATACTATTGCTAATTTCCTTTCAAACAAATATAATACAGCAAAGCTTAAAAGTGAAGTACAGACTGCTATAGTTTCAGACACCTCTTCAAGATACAATCACTAATGAAATAACTTGGGCATATCTGTCAAAAACACAGGAGGCATCACCTTGACTGTAAGAACAGGGAGTAGATAGAAAAACGCAAAATGCTTTATCCCAAGTCCCATGGCAGACTTGTGGAACCGACCTGACACAACACTCAGGGACACGAGGTATCACACTGATGAACATCTGCCTTCCCACATACACATATATAAGTCCTCCAGTAATGAAATACAGAAAAAGGAACTGGCTTTGCAGGTCAGCATTATTCAGACCTCTGGAAAACCACAGGAGTTGTTCTCATATTAGAACAGTTTTCTCTGATCCCTTTGAAGATAACTGCTGAATTGTGTTACACCAAACGTCCACCTCACTGGTATCTTTAGTCTAATTGTGAATGCCTAACATTACGTAAGAATGCTTTCCAGAATACTTCTGCAGCCTTCTGCTGCAAGGATTTTATAGTATTTTAGCAGCTCTAGCTTTACCTGAGACATGACAAGGAAAAAAATAACTATTTCCCAGACATCTCCTCCATAATCAGCCAGGGAAGCAAACAGCTGTAGTTCCAAGGTCACGTAGACGATGCTCTTGAAAATGGCATGAAAACACAAAAAGTGTGATAAGGATACAGCTTTTGTATGTTTAATGTAAAATCCTGGAAATAAAAAAAAATATTGTCCAAGATTGTTCTACACATTCAAAGTAACAGCTGTGCTCCTTAGCAAATAACATGTGCTGACCTTGATTTCCAGTTTTCACCTACTGACTTAAAAAAGAAAAATTCATTTTTCCTTATATGGTGTTTCTCATCATATATGTTACCCAGGTTCAGTTTCTCCTTATGACCAGACATGAATTCTTTTAAAATATTCTTTTAAAATATTTAGAATTTAAAAGGAAAAAAAAGTCTCACAGATGCAACTGCCTGCATCAGAGCTTAATAATAAATCTTTTAGAGCCACAATCAGTTTTTTAGTCTTTCACAGCCAATGTCTTTCAACATCTCTCAGCACTCCATGGAATCTGCCTACACTCCCATTTCTCACTTTCCACACAGGCTGACTGGACTATAAAAGGGAGGAAACCACTGCTCCCTAGGGACACCTGATACCACATAGCTTTTCACAGCACTTCTCTTCCTTCAGAATTTTCTAAGTTTGGTGGGAAGATTTTCTGCATGAACTTAAGAGATGGGTTCAGTGACTCAAGCAGTATTGACTAGAGACACACATTCACAAAGCCAAAATTTAATACAAATCTAATGGAAGAAAGTCTTTGGGCTTTGACAGTTAATTTTACTACCACCCAAGGCTGGCATGCAGCTAATTTTCCCTCTGAGGCACTGTGGCTGTAACTGAGCTACTTATAAAGTAAACTGTATTTAAGAGTTGACTGTACATCTTTCCTAGCTGCCCAGAATCTGGCTTCAGCAACAAAAATGTTCCTTGTTCTCCTGAGAACAACTATCCTTACATCCCAAGGATGGATTAAACCATGATGTGTACCTGTCAGTGAAAGAGATGAATGAGCAAAAATGGTTTTCACTCACTTTCCCCCAAAGACCCTGGGCTCGTGCTCCTCCATGTCAAGGATGACACACTGCTGGTGTTTGCTGGACACCAGAAACTGCATTCACACAGACTCAGGGAGTGGAACCACCCAACTATCCACTGCTGGATCTCGATTCCAAACCATTGCCTACTGTATGCATTGCTGCCTCAGCTGCTAGAAAGGCTCTGCTCTATTTAAAAGCAACAAGGGAAAATCTCATGGTATAAAAGACAAATTCTATAATTAATGACAATTCTACAGGAAAAAAAGCAGATCCTTCCACACTGCTGATCCTCTCAAAGGTGCCTCTTTCCAGTGTGAGCACAGAGGAGCACTTATGTAGGCTGAGTTTTGGGGTGTCTTGGTTTAAGAGACA
>VXBI01011733.1:203-29717 GCA_013397375.1 Toxostoma redivivum
TTTATTATCGTCTCTCTCCTCGGACATGTTCTATCCCATAGTTCAGTTCCCCTGGCTCACCTGTCACGTCGCAGAAGGCCAGGTGATTGTGGGCCCAGACGCGGTTCTTTTACTGTCACGATCAGTTCTGGGGGCTCGCCAATTGCCACCAGGTAGGTCGGTCCTTCTCACATGGGAGCATAAATTATCGACGATTGTGAGAGAGACAGGGACTACTGACTGGTGATCAGAATCCGAATTTATTGTGAGCTACATATGCTTATATACCATTCTAGGAAGGCTAGTAATTTTTTACTACGTTGATTGGGTTAAACATCACACAGACAAACTTATACATTTTGCAACATTTCTACTTGATTCAATCTTCTTCCCTGTCCCAGGTCTTGATCCAATCTTCTTGCTCTGTTCTTGCCAAGGCATCTTGGTTATCAAACTGCTTATGCTAATTAAATCCACAGTACTCTCTGTCTTAGCTCCCACATTAATAGCCAGACTACAAAGGAGATGGCAAAGCAAGGAAATGATCTTGGGCTATACATCCCTTCCAGAGATGTTCTTTCTAGGATGTATTTTGCTGAGATGTCCTGGGCAAGAAGGCTTAGATATCTTCTAGTAGTGGTATGCTGGCTGGCAGTGTGGTCAGAAGAGTTTTTAGTGGCTTCAGCAACTATTTGATCAGTTAACAAATTGAGTTGTGAAGGCAGTGAACTTGAATGGGGGAACTCATTTTACAAGGGGATCTGTGGTCAAAGAAACATCTAGTGAATTAACTTAAAAAATTATTTCTCACAAATTTAAATTTTACCCTATTCTCAAAATAATAAAAAAAAAGTTCCCAAAGTAATAACATAATCAAAAACAAATTAAAATTCATAAAAAACAAATTAAAAAAATAAAAAAATTCACAACAAAAACAAACACCTAGTGTTTTTCCATAAAACACATCCTAAAAAATGTTTATCCCTGTAAACCAATAAACTACAGTTCTATTCCGTACATCAAAACATACTTTAAATATAAACTCTCAGTTCAATAAAATCAACTTCTTTTCCCAAAAGAAATCCATGTACTTTACTATTCCTTTTATCTGTTTTCCCTTTTATTTAAATCCAATACCACAGGGATCCTTCAAGGGATTATATTTGCTTTGAGAATTCAGTGGGACCTTCATACCCCCTGGCACCCTAAAAATTCAGGTCAAGTAGAAAAGATGAATGAAAGAATAAAGAAACACCCTTTGAAGCTCGTGACAGAAACTAAATTTCCATGGGTACGGCTTTTGCCATTAGCTTTGGCAAGAATAAGAGCCAAACCCGAGGGAATATTAAATTGTTCCCCTGTAGCTGTTGGGTTAGGGTGTTAACCCTTTACATGCGGTGGAGAAAAGAAACAGCTACATGGTCATCCTACAGAACAGAAAGGAGATGAGTTTATTCAGAAATTCACTGTTTAAGTAGCATGACTCGCAACTCTAAGAGCAGAATAAAGATGATTGGTGCAGGGAGAAGACACCCCATTCCCAGGGCCTGGCCATGTACAAAGATAGGTGTCCTATCTTTGTTGTTAATTCCTCTCTGTTTTTGACCAATTTATCTTTCTGGGAAAAATCTTCCCTGGCCTTCAGCTGGACCAGCTTATCAGCCTGAGAATGGTTTTGAGAACAGAGCCGAGAAGCTCTGGCCTGGAATATTTTCCCAGCTGCTTTCTTAAGTGAGTGTCCACATTCCCCTTTGAATTGTTTGGGATTCTTACCCTGCTAATTTTCACTGCAGCAGGGAGGTGAAGATGTATATTTAAACCAGTATGTGGCCAGAATACTGTGTCTTGTGAAATCTCTGACAGGAAGCCCAGTTAGCACAGATGCTGCCTTTGGACTTTGCTGTTCATGGCATCCAACCAGGAGACTGGGTCCTAGTTAAGGAGTAGAAAGAAGCACCACTGGTGGCGAAGTGGCATGGACCTTTCCAAGTGTTGCTGACCACAGAAATAGCCGTCAAGACAGCTGAACATGGGTGGACCCATCACACTCAGGTCAAGGTCTTTGAGATTTGGACATCTCAACTGGAAGAGAAGGACGAGAGGCCATGATTGACACTCTACAGGAGTGGACCAGAGCAGCAGCCAGTGCGTTGACATCAGGGGAAGCCTTGTGTGCCTACCCACAGACTGTCAGCTGAAATAGTCTGTATGGGCATCCCTCCTTTCAGATCTCCAGTCACTGGGAGGGAGGGGGCTAATCCTTGCTATCATTGTTTTCTTTATGTTAAGTTGCTTCTGTGCCTTCACTCACCACAGGTGGTGGGGAACACAGTGTGAGAATTAGATTACACCTTTAGAATGTTTTTCTTAATAATCTTACCTTTACATTGTCAGTTAAGTTTGGGCCAAAAGTGAGAGAATAATTTTTTAGTCTTAAGAGAAGAAGTAGTAACAACCTTTAACCTTAGGAACTGTTGGATCTGCAGAAGGCCAGGACAATCTAATGATAAGCTGTGGATGGCCAACATGCCTATCACAAGTTACCTCCAAACTGGTCAGGAATATGTTATACAGGATATATTAGACTGTTGTTCTTTTTGCTACCACAAGTTCAGGGAAATCAGTTAGAAAGAAGGGGGAGTGTGTGAAAAATTAAATTACTCAAATTGCTGTTTGCAAATAGATGACAATGGAAAGTAGTGAAACAAAAAACAAAGGGAATAAAAAAGTTAGGTCACGTACCGATCCAAACATGAAAAAGATGGGAATGGGACATGTTTTTGTGGTTACTTGGTGGACTATGGGTTAAATGTTTTTTTTTTCCTCTTATGTGCTGTAGCAATTTTCATCTTTTTACCATGGATGATCCCTTGCTTAGTGCAACTTATTCAACATGTGATCAAGGGGATGCAGGTAATAGCCATGCCTACAGATCCAGAGATGGCTACAAAAGGACAGAAATTGATGTCACTGCAAATAATTGCAAAATCAAAAAGGACCCAGGAACAGAAAGTTAAGTCAATGATAACTAAGGTTTGTAAAGACAATTATTGAGAAAGTAAGAGGAAGGATTCAAAGGAATGAGAAGGAGGTCTTTACAAACAAACTTAGGGCCTGATGGTAGATAAGGCCAGATATGGAGAGGTGAGGCGTTTTGGGAAGTCTGTACCTCTCAAGTACCTCAGCCAAGGGGGAAAGAGAAGGAAATGTGGCCGGAAAATTAGGATAAAAAGGAGGCTGCATCCTCTAAATATTTTGAGACACCCCATGGAAATGCCCCATAACCTCTCCCTTTATTCAAATAAAGTTACAGGATTCCTCTGTCTCCTTTTTGGACACAAACCTCTGGTGTTTGTGGATTAATTTTCCTGACATTCTTATCACCAAATTTTATATTAATACATTAATCTGGGACCATAAGATAGATAAATACATACATATACCTACATACATATTAATTTTAAAATCCACATCAGGTAAATTAAGAAGATGCTTTTACTGAAGTATCATTATTGATTAATAGTAGGATTACAGAGTTTAGAATAACATTCACATATTCATTTACTTGAATTAACATACTTATAAAATATTTAAAAATTTCTTAAATGCTTTTATACATTATACATAGAAAACTGATATAGATCTAAATAAAAATCACACATTTTGTAAGTAGCGAAAAACATTTTCATTCTCTAAAAACTGAGAACTATATTATTTTATTGACTATTACATTTTTATTTTTAAATTTCCTCTTAAGTCTTATGCCTTATGGTGGACTCTACTTAATTCATATTGACAACATATATGCACAGTTGTACGACAGCACATGATCAAAACAGATGCCAACAGGTGCTGGAGAGGACATTGCATATGAAACTAAAAGATGGAGAGTGATGCACCCCTCTAATTACCTAATATATTATTATGGCTTTCCTGGGAGATTTTTCAACATTCCCAGCTATTTATTTAATGTGGAGGTGGGAAAAGGTAGGACAGCTGTGGGAATTTCGAGATATTTTACGAATCTACAAAAACTAGAACTTAATATGTCCATCAAATTGTGTGCTATCACTCTGGGAGCTACTAAAGGCTATGTTAAAGACAGGTTTTCTAGTACTGGAATTGAAGACAAGCTGGTCTGGGTTTGTGAAAAAGGATGGTAGCTAAAAGCATTGGTTGAATAAAGCTTACAACAACAGGATATAAAACGCAATATATTGATGCCTTGAAATTATATAATATTAGGTTCTCACAAGCAAGGGAAGTATACTACTGGTTTTATCTGTTGTAAACATCTTTTATTTCTTCTGCATATGACAGAAGTATTCAAGTATTTTCAGGATTACTGGAATAAAATAGTTACTAGCGTCTAGTATATTTTTATCTCCCTCATTTTAATTGCCATCTGAAGGTGGAGAAGATACTTCTCCCCGCGTATAAATTATTACATTTCCCTCCTTTCCCTATGAACCAAAGGCATCTCTTCTAGGAAGAGAATGCAAGGGTAAAATAAAAATGTGCATTTATCGACTAAAACCAAAGGTAGCAAAAGCAAATAAAACGCGCATGGTCGGGAGCTGCATCCCGGGAGTCCCTGGCTCCTCCAGACGCTTATTCCCATTGCGCAGCGGCGCAGGGGAAGAGTGGAAAGGCAGCGACAGAGGCAGTCCGCCATATTTCTACCTCACCACGCCCGCAGAGAAGCCATTGAAAAGTCCGTCGAACTGGCCTCACAGTGTGCATGCTCTAGTCTCCACCTGCCTTCCCTTCCTCTCTGGTGGAGCCCTTTTTACTCGTCCCCCCTCTCTTCCTTACTGCCAGGGCAGGAACGAGCCGTGACAGCTCATCATCAGCAGTTCTCCTCGCGAGAGGGGCGAGCGACCGTGCCTGGAAAAAAGGTTCACAGTAAGGAAGTTCTCCCGCCAGGCGCACGCTGAGATTGCCGGGCGGCGGCGGCGGCGGCGGCGGCGGCGGCGGCGGCGGCCTTGCCCACTTTCGGAGGAGCTGAACTCTCGCTTTAGGAGAGAAGGAGCGGCAGGGAAGCGTAATTGAGGAGGAGGGGAGGGATTAACGTACATTAGCATTTCCGTGGGGGGTGGTTATTTCGGAGGGCGGCGGGGGTATAGTTTGCGAGGGACACTGGGGTGGTGGCCGCGGTAGCAGAGGCAGAAGCAGAAGTAGCAGTGAGGGAAGGAGGGAGAGGGGTGTTTGTGCTGAGCATCTTGGCTCGCGGAGAAAGCCCTGCTGCCGCCACGGCTGCAGTGGTAGATGTTTTCATGTTGCTTGGTGCATAATTTAGAGGAGGAGTTGGAAGCGGCGACTATTTGAGGCAGGGGACGGGGGGATTTGTGCTGCTAGGGGCCCGCTTTTTCCTTATCTGTGTGTGGCATCAAGGCAGCTCCCTGCACTTGCCCTACAGTGCCCGGGTAGAGACTTCCGGGCAGAGAGCGTCTGTGTCCCCCGGGGCTGGTGCTCTGGTGGGGTGTGTATGCGCGCGCGTTTCTAGGGTGAGGGTTGTGTCTGAACCAGTTGCGAAGAATGACTTTGGAGTCCATGATGGCGTGCTGCCTGAGCGAGGAAGCCAAGGAAGCCCGGCGGATCAACGACGAGATCGAGCGGCAGCTGCGCCGGGACAAGCGGGACGCCCGTCGGGAACTGAAGCTGCTGCTGCTGGGTGAGTGTGGGCCGCCTTCAGCACACACGCCTTAAGCGCCGCTGGGGGTGCAGCTCAAACATCGCCGCCCCGGGCTCTGTCCGACTGGCCCCCTAGTGCATTACATGGCGTGGTCGGTTCGGTTTCTCCCAGGCGCCTGCCACCTTTACTGCGGGGCGGCTGTGGCGATGGTGGCAGTGACCCGCTCGTCGTTCCTCTGCCACCGCGTTCTGTGCGCGCTCGTGTGCAGGATTCACCGAGGCGCTTGTAGCTGGGTAAATAACCGTGGTTCCTGTGGGTGGGTTTGATATGGTGGGGAACCCGTCCTTCCAAAATGGAGAGGGAAAGGATGGCTGGTCAGTGGAGGGGGTGTTGGGGGAATATCGGCGATGATGGGTATAGGAGAGTGATGGTAAGGAAGCAGATTAAATGAAAGAACTGGCAGAGGGGTTGCTTTGCAGATTTTTGGTGCATTGTTCTCCGAGTCTTAGGTTGCTGGGTCACCAGTTGCATGTTTTTATTGTGATTTTTATTCAACGGGCATAAGCCCAGATTGTAGACTGACTTTTAAAGCAAAAGGAGAAAGAAATTATAAAGACCAAGATGCACCCATGAAGGTGAAAAGTAACCTTAAAGTATACTGGTGGATAGTAGGATCTTTAAGACCTTTGGAATCCACCCACTGTTCCAAGAAATAAAATCTATTGTATCATTTATCTTTAATTAAAACAGGTTGTTATTTTGGAGCCACAAGTGTGCAAAGGCAATGTTTGTTTAATAGGAATTTGGCTTGTGTTAAAATAAGCTTTTTGAATTAAAACAGATTTGTCTGTATCTGAGGTGCTCTACTACACTGTGTAGTTCTTGTGGTAATACAGCTTCTGTTGTAGACTAGCAGGCCTTGAAATATGTCTGCACCAGTATTTGGGTAAATGGGAATGTTCCAAGTGGATGTGGGGTGTTTATGCCAAAGACTTTAGTCTTGAGTCAGGTATATGAAAGTAATTATTTGGGGAATAAACTGCCTTTAAATTAAGGTGATTTGAAAGGAACTAATTTATTTTAATGCTTGCTTATGATTGTCTTATTTTCTACTTTAAATAATACAGTTTGTCTTCTGTATATGGAGAAAGGTATTGGCATCCTTAACTGATGTGGAAAAAGGAGTGGTGGAGACAGATACAATGCTACCAGTAATAACATTCTGTTTCATTTCAGCCTAATTTTGAGTTGATGGAAGTATGTGCTGTGGCTCTTTCAAGTTCCAAAACCAAGATAAAATAGAGGACAGATAGCTTGCATTTTAAAAATTATATGGATGTTCAAGTATAATTACTATATGCATTTGCTACAGGAGAGGCAGTTGATGTTTGACTTGTTACTCGGATCAAAATGGTTGCTGCATTTCCTGGTCTTCTTGCAATAATGCTAGAGGTTTCTCCCAAGTTTTTAAAAATGCATGAAACTTACTGAATGATACCAACATATACCATGCAGAGAAGGAATTCAGAGATTTTATTCCACAGTCAGTAGTGCAGATCTGGTATTGTTTTATAAGATCCACCCACTGGTAATGGTAAGTGTATGGTAATGGTAGATTAGGGCCTAATTGTGGCATTACTTTTAGATCAAATGAAATAAAGTGTTTTCAGAGCAAATAGATAAGAAGCCATCGCTTAGAAAGCTTTGAAGAAAACACACTGATTGCTTGTATGAATGTTTTCTTCATATATCAGTATCTGTATAAGCTGTGCTTCTGAACATGTAAGCATGATGTACATGAAACCGAGGTAAATGTTCTGCTTCATACTTAATAGCATATCTGTATTTGAGTAGAAATCAGTATAGAAATTGTTCTTGTGTAGATATTTTTCATGTTGTCCTTTGTCAGCTGCAGTCACATATTTGATTGAAAGTGTTTGAGCATGTGCAGCTGTTTAACAGTTAATATTGTAAAATGCAGTATAGCAGTAAACCACTGTCAAAGTCACGGGGTTGGATAGAGATTCAAGTTTCGTGTTATTAAAAAACCCCAAACAAACCAAAACTCAAACTTTTTAAAAATTTGTTTTAATTGCTGTATTTCTTTTAGGTATCTGACAGTACTTTCAGTCACTCTCACTGTTTCTCCAGCCTAGTAATTTGTTCAGTTCTTAAGCTTGTGTTATTTGTTTGGGTAATTTATATGGTTAGGATGGACAAAACCATTTTAAAAAATAGGAAAATAATAATTAAAATGAGGAAACTGAGAAATGTCTGAAGTTGTTTGCCATCCATTTTTTTAATTGACTTGACCTTTACTGTCCCATTATGTATCTTTAGCCATCAAAACTTTAAGTAGCAGTAGTGCTTTATTTTATGTAAATGTAAGGCAAACTTTTTTAAAAGTGCCAACTTCTCAGTCCCACATTGAAAAGTGTTGTTGGATTTAGAAGCCTAAATGGGTTAAAGGCTTTTGAACATGGGACACTGTGTTAACTGACCACATGTGCTTTTTGAACTTGTTGCAAGTGCAAAGTAAAAGGTATTAAATCAAAAGGTTTTAAGGAACAAATGAGCATGTCTATGCCATATTTTTTGTTCTCGTTTAAAAATTAGACATACATACAAATGCACACATGTAGCAAATATAAAGAAAAGATTCTGGGTCAGAATGCAGGATTTTTTTTCCCTCCTTAACTTGTAGAAATTATAGTGCTTCCTTGGAAAGTGAAATATTTCCCTCCTAACTGTGTTGGTTACTGTTACTGTGTGACATGCTGTGAGCACCTTTCTTGTGTATCAATGATATGTTTTTACTTTTCATTGGATCAGAGTTTAAAATGTTGAAAGTAATTTCTGGAAAATTTTTTGCATGGTAAGATTATTTTAAATTATTAAACTCTCGATGATTAAACAATAAAATACCACTTTTAGGTACTGCATTGAACATCATTGTCCTGTTCTAATCTACTGTAAAAAATTAAGCAAAATCTCTCTTACTATTGTAATTCTAAAAAGTGAGAGCTCTAGCATATGCACTAAAAATAGTTCAGCTAGCACAAGTTGGTTGCAATGTTTAATGTACTTTGGAGCAAATTCAGTCTTCCACTGAATTTGGGTTTTATCTCCTGTATTTTTGAAATTCTTCTGTATTCCATTACTACTGAACATTTTGTAAAACTTTGTGATTGTTCTCCAGAGCATAAAGTTGTTAACATTTATTTGTTGTTTGCTGTTGTAAATACATATATTGCTATAGTACAGAAAAAGTAATGTTTTTAGTGTTTTATATTGGTATGCACCAAACAATGTACAGTATTTTACATGCTTGTATTTTAAGCATGTATGTACGTATTTATTGTTAAGTAGCAAGAGGCATGTGATCTAACTTTCTATGTATATAATTTTGACTGTCATCAGTGGAAGTTTTACCTGGTCTCAGAAAGCAATATTTAGGCTTAAATATTAGTTTGTAGCCATAAACCTTCACTACTGGGCATAAATACCTGTACACTGTATGTACTTGTGTTATGCATTATTTTATCTTCAGGAGTATCTAAGAAAATAATCAGCAATATCTATAAGCTTTGGCAAAATTAGGTATTGGAGATGAATCAGTGAAGCAAGTTGTCAAATGAGTATCTTTTCATTATCTGTATGTTACCAAAGAAAACAGATGGGAGGTAAACCATTTGAATTTAGCATGAATTGCAACTAGCCTTAAGTGGAAGACTTTGTTTTTTTTCTCCAAACCTATAGGATATATATATGTTGTAGGGTTTTATTTGTATACCCGTGGTAGCTGAATGAAAGATTTGTGTACAGAACTCTGTAAATTAGCAGACTTAGACTTCAAAAACCTTGAAGAGGAAGTGGGCCCATCAAGCCAACAATCAGTCTTCCTGCTGTAATCTGAAATATGTATACAAATAGACAGTCTCATCTACTTATATAAGTAGATAAACTGATATTACACATTTCAGGATTTTTGGTGCACAATTTAAAAATGTTGGTATTGATTAGCATATCCTAATTGAATATTTTCTTTGCTCTTCATTAAAGCAGAAAATGTAATTATTTTGAAAGAGCATTGCAACCTTTTCTTATAATCTTCTATTGATCCATACTTATACTTGCACTGAACACTTGCAAATAAGTTTAGGTAATTACAATAGTGTGTATTTATGATTAGAAAACAACCAAATAATATATATCTTGATGATGTCTGTTGAAACTAGATTGGTCAGTATATCTTAGTTTGGAGAAGCTGTTTCTAAGGTTATGTAATTTGATTCTGGATGACAAACTGATCTATTATATATATATGCATATACATCAATTTATAAAAATAACTGGTTTTGAAGAAAACATGAATCATCATCTTGATATCTATGTGATATGATTTCCTATTTACTGGAAAAGAGCATATTAATTTTTTTAATACATGATAAAGGAATATTTTATTTTCAGCTCTTATAAAGGATTTTCTTCTGGGTTATTTTGTTTTGATTCTCCTCCTTTAAAAGTGATCTAATGTAGTTAATGGAAATTAGTTTAGAACCTCAACAGTCAAAGAATTCTGATTTAGTTTTGCTCATATGTCAAAAAATCAAGGGACCCCAAATTTGTACTTCCTTTTAAAAACATTATTGAATTTGTACAGGAGGGAAACATGATAAACGGAGTGTCTTGAGAAGGGACTTTGGGGTATATATTGTAATGTTAAGAAATATTTGTGTTTCGAGCTACTTCAAATTATGTTTGGTGTGTAAAGGCAGTGGTAATTTAATAAGTGACAGCATTTCTTTTGAAGTAATATGACAATCTGCAAAATTAATCCTGGGAAGGGAGAGCATGATAAGGTAGATGTGTGTTTCTTGCTCTGCTGAATGGATTAATACTCAGGAAATGTGTTCTCATACTTGAACAAGATTGCATGCAGCTGTTGCTAATAAAATTATGGGACTTTTTCAACATTCAACTGTTATTTGCTCTACTTATTTAAAAAGTCTAACTTGCAAGAATCAAGAGCAACAAAGTAAAATAAAAACTAAGGAAGCACTTTAATATTGGAAATACTATGAAGCCATATAAATAGTATTCTTAAAATCAGAGAAGTGGGCAACAGGCTTTAAGTATTGTGTTAACACTGTGCAAAGAAATAAGATACTGAGGGGTATAAGTCTAAGTGATACTACAGTTTGAAAAGTTTTCAAAGTTCCCGGGGAAGTTCCAAGAACAATATATATCTGTGGGTTCTTTTTTTTTTCTTCACGCTAAATTTGAGAATAGAATAGTTCAATTGGAAGGGACTTAAAATGATCATCTAGTCCAAATGCCTGACCACTTCAGGGTGGATCAGAAATGAAAGTATGTTATTAAGGGCATTGTCCAAATGCCTCTTTAACATTGACAGGCTTGGGGCATCAATCATGTCTCTGGGAAGCTTGTTCCGGTGTTTGACCACCCTCTGGGTAAAGAAACACTTCCTAATGTCCAGTCTAAACCTTTCCTGGTGCAGCTTTGAACCATTCCCACACATCCTCTCATAGTATTGTTCTGGACAAAATGCCCAGCACACAGATGGATAAGCATGTCATGCAATGGGTGAGCAACTGGCTCATGGGTCAGGCACAAAGGGTTATAGTGAATGGGGTAACATCAAGTTGTTGACCCATCACTAGTGGGGTTCCACAAGGCTCCATCTTAGAGGCAGTTCTCTTCAACATCTTCATAAATGACTTGGACGCATGACTGGAAGGGATACTAAGCATGTTTGTAGATGATACAAAATTGGGAGGAGCTGTTGACTCCCCTGAAGGCAGGGAGGCCCTGCAGAGAGACCTCAACAAATTAGAAGACTAGGCAATCACCAACTGTACGAAGTTCAACAATGGAAAGTGCTGGATTCTGTACTGAGGATGAGGCAACCTTGGATGCACATACAGACTTGGGAATGAGATGCTGGAGATCAATGCTGCAGAAAGGGAAGTGGGGGTCCTGGTCAATGGAAAGTTGAATATGAGTCAGCAGTGCCCTGGCAGCCAGGAGGACCAACCATGTCCTGGGGTGCATCAGGCACAGCATCACCAGCCAGTTAAGGGAGGTGATTGTCCCACTCTACTCTGCACTGGGGTGGCCTCACCTTTGATACTGTATGCAGTTTTGGTCACCACAATATAAGAAAGATACAAAGGTACTAGAGTGTGTCCAAAGGAGGGCAATGAAGATGGTGAGGGGCTGTGAAGAGAAGCCGTATGAGGAGCAGCTGAGGTCACTTGGTCTGTTCAGCCTGGAGGAAACTGAGGGAAGACTTCATCAAAGTCTACAGCTTCCTTCTGAGGGGAAGAGGAAGGGCAGACACTGATCTCTTGTCTGTGATGACCAGTGACAGGACCCAAGGGAAGGGCCTGAAGTTGTCAGGGCATGTTTAGGTTGGATATTAGGAAAAGATTCTTCACACAGAGGGTAGTTGGGCACTGAAACAGGCTCCCCAGGAAAGCGGTCGCAGCACCAAGCCTGCCAGAGTTCAAGAAGTATTTGGACAACACTTTTGGTACATGGCATGACTCTTGGGGATGGTCTTGTGCAGGGCTGGGAGTTGGACTCAGTTATCCTTGTGGGTCTCATCCAACTCAGCATATTCTGTGATCCTGTCTGGATACCAGGGAGAAGAGATCAGCACCTCCCTTTCCACTTCCCCTCCTCAGGAAGCTTCAGAGAGCCATGATGCCTCTCAGACTCCATTTCTCCAAACTAGAGAAACCTAGAGTCCTCAGTCACTCCTCACATGATGTGCCTTCCAGCCCTTTTACCAGCTTTGTTGCCCTCCTCTGAGGGCAGTTCAAGGACCTTATAATCCTTTTGTAATTGTGAGGTCAAGAAGTGCACGCAATACTCAAGGTGAGGCCATCCCAATGCTAAATACAGAGATAGTCACCTCATTTGACCAGCTGGTTGTGCTGCGTTTGATGCATCCCAGGATGTGTTTTGCCCTCTTGGCTGCTGGGGTACACTGCTGACTTCAATTGAGCCTGTTGCTGACCTGCATCCCCAGCAGGGCTATTCTCTAGCCACTCCTCTCCCAATTTATAATCTTAAATTGTTAATCTGAATGTTAATTCTCTTGGTCATGTTAGAAAACTTTGGATAAGAATTCCTGAAACTACTTCTATCCGTGTTTCTGGGTAAATGGGTTTCAGCCAGAAAGACAGAAGGTTTCTGTAGCAGCAAATGCTAACTTATAAGGCCAGAAAAACTCAAATGCATGAAAGTTGGGAAAGGTGTCAGGTGGTTTTAGGAACCTATCAGGCTTGGGAAACTGAGGATCTAATATGGGACTTTTTTTTTTAACTCTGATATTGGCTTTACTAAGCATTATGCATGCCACTTCATCTCATAGACCAGGGCAATGCTAGCAATAAAAATTAAATGTTGTATCTGGATGGGATGCAGTTAATTTTCCTCATAGCAGCCTTTATCATACTGTGTTTTGGATTTGTGACTAAACCAGTGTTGATATTGTCAATGTTTTGGCTATTGCTGAGCAGTGCTTTCACTAAGATTTTATCCTTTTTTTCCCCACTCTGCCTTCCTCTCCTTCCCCCATCCCCAATTTCAAATCAATGGGGGGGGGAGGGGGGCTGGTAGGACATGCTCAGCAATAAAAGCTCATAGAAAGTAGGAAAAAAGGGATAAATAGCATTTGTCTTCCCAAATATCATTGTACATGCTGAGGCCCAGAAAGTGTCAAAACAGTGAATTAATGCCTCTTTTTGTCTTACTTACACATGCAGCTTTTTATTCACCTATTAAACTATCCTTATCTTGATACACAAAGGCAAAAAATGCGCTCTTGAGCTAAAAATTTACAGATCAACATGCTTGCACAATTCTTAGTATGTTATAAAAAATAACTTTCCCCTGTGAAACATTGTCCTGTTCTTACTTTGAATTTGTCCAGGATTTGCTTCTAGTAACTTGTTATATTTTGTCTATTTTGACCTTTGATATTAGATACATGACCCATCGGCACTTAGAAACTGAGACCAAGATAGTTGTTAATCTTTGTATCTATCATGAAGCTAAATTAATTGATTTCCTAATGCTAATTGTAGGGTGAATTTTTGAGCCCTTTATTAATTCTTATAGTTATCATTCTCATCCTTTCCAACATCACTTCTGAATTACAGACTTTGAGAAATGAGCACTGAGGTGTATACATTCTTTACTACAAGTGCAGAAGTAAAATTTTTCTTGTGCTAGTTGAGATGCCACTGTTGAGATTTGTACAAGGAAAACAATGACCTTTTTAGTTATGGCATCAAACTATTCATGTTTAGATGGCTATCTACCATAACTAAAATATTCTTCAAAATAACTGCTTTTCAGGGTGGGTTCATTCACCATTTGCAACCTGCTTTCTCTATTCCTGTATTGTTAACCTTACATTTACCTGTATTCAGAAGCACAGTTTCTGCCTGTTTCTGGTTTACAGGTTATTCCAATTACTTCATGTTGTCATATCCTCTTCGTAATTTACCAGTTCACAGTGTAAGAGCCTGATGGAGAGATGGAGGCTTCAGACAGCTCTCAATAATCCTGTTTATTGCATAGACGAGGTTACAGCAGTTGTGGGTTGTGGGTGAGCCTATAGCTGCTGGCTATAGGCAAGCCTTGTGTCCTGAAGTCCCATTCTAATTCTGGTTACAATACATTATATACTTTTCATTACAGAGCATCTTAATACATGGCTACCAATCAGCATTATACACAATACCTTTTACATTTACATACAATCTATCCAAACTGCTAAAATTACCATATTATGTTAGTGACTAGCCAATCATCAGAGTTAGTAGTTACATGTTAAACTTTGGGACTTGTTCTGCAGTGGAAATTTCTGAGATCTTTTCTATACTTGCAACATTGGCTTTCTTGTTTGCCTGTGAAAATCCTTTTGTTTGGTAAAAAAATCTTTTGTTTGAGGTGGGTTTATCCCTTGCTCTAAGCCATAAAATCCCCTTCCAACTCAACTTGCTCTTTGCCTTCTAGTTACCCAGTAAGACTGCCTCAGCAATTCTTTTCTTCTATATCAAAACTTGCTATCATCTCTATTCCTTCTTCAGATTCTGCATTCAAAGATCTTTCTGTTACACATACATATCTGTGAGACCTTCCTGTCAAATCCTTATCCTTCCCAACACACAGCTTTTGTGTCACCTACAGGTATTGTCAGTAGTAAGTTAAGAGTTTTTTTTTTTAATCTCATGGGTAATGTCATATTTAAGTTTCTTATCAGAATGGGGTATCACTGGGATCCTGTTAGAAACAAAGCTGCCTGAGGACTTTCTCTTATGTAATTTAATACTTCCTGCTTAAAGAACGAATGTGTGCTGTTTGTTTGTTGTATGATACCAAATCAGTTACTTAGCAGAAGTCTAGTTCCTCAAAACTGCTTCATTTATAAACCAAACCATTAGAACTGTTGTAACTGCTTGACTCTTGGTATGCAATCTCTCCCACGTCCCATTACCATCCTTGGGTTTGGGTTTTGTTTTTTTTTTGTGATATTTCAAGATTTATAAGACAGAAGGGCTTCTTGGTCAGTTATCCCTTTCATAAGAGGTGTCTTGACTTATTGAGTAACAACAATGTTCTAACTTTAGCAACTGTAACATCTTCAGTAACTGCTGTAGTGGAAACTCTTTCATTGTCACTTTAAATATGATCTGTTTCCCTAAAACCAAAACAGAAATATTTGTAAACTGTGTGTGGATTTTTTGGTGTTAATATGAAGAGCCATATCCATTTAATAGAGGACCAATGCAGTTATAATTCTTTTTTTCCTATGAAAACTTGAAGTTTAGAAAGCAGCAAAAAAACGCCCCTCCCCAGTCTTTGAACCCTTTAGTTCTTCACTTGATTTCTCTTCCCCCCTCCCTCCCCGTTAATAATTTCTAATACTTCTGAAGGTTTTGACTTACCTTTTTCAGCTTTCTCTTTTTACATGCCCTCTTATACAAACTCCTTTTACTGTCTTTGATGCTTTCTTGTTTTGTGGAATTGAGGTTGTCTAGCTATTTAATGAAATGTTATGAAATGCCTCTAAGTTGTTCTCATATTAAATTTAATTGCAGCTGTTCTCACTCCTTATTCTGTCAGCTTTTGTTCAAGTGTCTCTCATGAAACATGAAGTATTTGTACTACTAGTTTTGGACTTTTTTTGCTTGCACATAAGAAATGTAATCAAGTCATGATAACACCGTCTAAAAGTTACTTTTTACTTCAGTTCTGCCACAAGTTCTTTTTCTTCATATGATAAGACGTATTTCTGCATGGTGCTTTTCTGTGTTAGAAAAATCATAATTTCTGAAACTCAGACATTCCAATGTAATTTACTTGAAACTTTTAGCATCTGTTATGATGCCCTGGGAGACTATTACCTCCTGTTTTCATTAAACTGTTTAAAAATCCCTGCTCAGTTGTCTGTCAAATCACCTGTGACTTGGTCATCTGACATGATTCTATCTTTTGTGTCAATTCTTTCTATTACATTTTAAAGTGAAAACTTTAAAGATCACTGTCTAGAAGCCAATTTTGAAGCACAGAAATGTTAATCACTGCACTTTGGTTCATGTAAATCTTTGCTTCGATTATACCTCCCTATTTAAATTAAATTTGTATATTAGCAAGTTTTTGGGTTTACCACCTACACATCTAGCATTTTTGTAGACAGTTGAATTTCCTCTTTTAAATTTGATGCTTTGTTCGATTTTAATTTTTTTTTTCCTGCTAAATAAAACACTATTGTTTTGCTTCTCATCCTTCTCTTTCAGTAGTGAAATGATACTCTGGCCTCTTTGGCCAGTCTGTCTTTCTGAATATTTTTCATTTTAACAATGAGAACTATCCAAACTCTGCAACTCCATCTTCCACATACATCCAGTGATGCAGTATCGTATATTCTTTACCTGTCCAGGAATTTACCTTTAGGTGGTCTGGTGTTTTTTTTCTCCTGGTATGTAACAAAATTGTAATTTAAATTTGATGCCAATCTAATAAATGGGGAATGTTTAGATACTTATTATTTGGAAGAATTGCAATTATTTGTTTATTAGCAAAACTGAAGTATCATCAGTGGATATTCACAGATGACATGTTCACATATGTTCAATTTTGCTGTCATTGTCTGTATTAAATATAGTTAAGCAAGTTCCTTCATCTGTTGTCAGGGACTTGTGTGGTTACTGCGCTAGAGAGAGAAAGCAAGGACAGCAACACACATGGGTCTCTTTAGGGAAAAAAGACCATCTTTATTGAGCGGACAACCTGTATTTAAAGCATGTTCCACAGAGCTAAGACAACACAGTAGCTCATTGGATAATTGGGAAAAAAGCCCGTGGGACCGTACTTTAGAATGGGTCCCACAGTCAACACCAGGTGCTAATCTCTCTTATGAATTCCATTCTGTTTTGACCAAATTATCATCCTGGGAGAAATTCTCCCTAACTGAAGCTGAACCAGCTTATCAGCCTGGGAACGGAGCTGAGAAGCTCCGGCCTGAAAGTGATTTTCCAGGCTGTAATTTTCCTAGCTTTCTAACAGTGTGTCCACAGACTTGCATCCAAATAGAGTGCACATTAATGAAATAGCTATCTCAGCCATATGCATCTACCCCTTGGGATACCTGCAGACTTCTCTTATGTACTGTATGTGCTGTGTTCACGGCTCATCTACCTCATGAGCATGATATGACTATGAACTAATGTCTTTGTGAAAGGAGCAATGCTTGGTGAATGTTGGCAGCAGCTATTTAGCATTTCTGTGAAATATGAAAAAAAGTGTTGTTACACCTTGAGAAACAATGACTTTAGAGGACTGTTAGAAGGCTTTCTGCAATTACTGCAAAGGGTCCAAGTTTGTCCTTAACAGCTGCATGGCTCTTGTTCTCCTGAAGGAATTAAATGCTCCAGGACTTAACTGCAAGTGGAAGAGTCTGGGATGCTTACTGTTTAAGAAAAGTTCAGACCCTAGGTTCTGATGCAGAGTCAGTTTATTACAGGTCGAGCTGGGTGCCTCCAGAGAGGGACCCCAAACAAAGAAATCCCTGTGCCTTTATACCTTCTTTCTGTGCACCTGATCTTCATGTGCCCTGCACATGCTTCTTAGTCCAATGGTGATTTGTCATCGGGGTCTTCTAACACCTCATTGTTTTTATCCACACGGGCTGTGCCAACTTCAGTAGTCCCACATCTGTGCTCATTCAGCTCCACAATATCTTTGGGCTTTTCTCAATTCTGAGGGTATTCCAAAACCATTTCTGGTTATACCTTCTTACATTTTTTCTTTTATCACATTAATTCCCATAACAATTAAATCTATTCCTTCTGGTGCCAACCTTATTTCTATATCCAAAGCCTGCAACAGATCCCTTCCCAAGAGACACACTGGTGAGTCCTCAGCTATTACATTTTCCCCATACGCTCTTATTTCCAATCCTTTGTTTCTATCTTGAAATTTTTTTGCCAACACTGTCGCCAATAAATTCGCCTCCCGTTCCTTCATCTGTCTTTTCACCTTCCATTCTTCCACCTTTTGCCTTTCTTATCTTCCATCATATACAAACATGGCTACACTCAGTATTTTTTTACATGTTTACACTTTTACCATACTAGATTTCACAGACTCACTAGTTCGGAAGAGACCTTTAAGATCATCAAGTTCAACCCATGCCCTAACACCCCCTCAACTAAACCATGGCTCTAAGTGCCCCATCCAATACTTTTTTTTTTTTTTTCAGCTAGGTTCTTCTTACTAGTTTATCACAAAAGCTGAAAATACAGCACATGAGCCTTATATATACATTTAAACTTGAAACAACTCTAAACAGCATCCTCCCTTAGCCTTGGCATTTTACTTCCACAAGCTGTTAATTCTCCTGAGGACCACAGATAACAGTTGTAAAATGCTAACACTGGGGCATTACTTGACAAAACCCTAGGTTACATAGCAGCGGGATTTGGCACCCTGTGCAGGGACATAGAATACAGCTCTTCATTTTGCAGCAGCAGGGAAGTAGGAGCAGGAGCAAGCAAAGGGACAGCAAGCAGGAGATAAAGCAGCTGCAGTTTGCAAAGGTGGGGGGTAGAAGAAAAAGCAAGCAGAGCAGCTGAAACAGCCGCAGCGGCTGCAGTGTAGGGAGGAACATCCTCTCCCATTTCAGATACCAGTTCTATGATCGCAATCATAATTTGCTTTCCAATTTTGATTTAGGTTTTCTCCTTGCATAAGCCAAATTATCCCATATAAACCAATAACACATGATTAGAATGATTTTCTAAAGATATTCTTAAAGATGCTAGATGGTTTTGATCAAATGTGTACCACAACCTAGCCAGGTTTAATATGGATTTATCCTTGTTTCTGTAGTGACGAATGGGCATTCCTCCTGATACAATTCTATAGCACACTTTTTCAACAGTTCTTTTGTTCCAGACTTTTGTTTTTTTCTTCAATTTTGGAGAATTTCAGCCAAGGGCATCCCCTTCTCTACTCTGGCCATATTCCCCAGTTTTACCTTGTTTCAGGAGCTCTAACCCCAAAATTCCTTTTTACTTCATTTCAGTGACTTGAACTCCGAATTTCTTTTTTACCAAAATACAGGTACCATTTCTCAGAGGACTTAAGTCTCTCTTAGACAAACTCCTTGTCATCTGTTATAGAGCAAGGCTGGACTCAAATCTGCCTCCTTGGAGCACTGGATTTGAACCTGCATCCCACCTGCCTCTGTGTCAGAATTTAAACTCATTCTAGAGAGAAAGCTTCTACTGCAAAGGGCCCACATGAACTCACCTGTCTGCCAGCAGTATGGACATCTGGAGTCAGGAGGATCCAGAGATGAGACCTAGGATCCCATCTAGGTTGCTATCTGTTTAAGAAAAGTTCAGACCCTGGCTTCTAAGGCAGAGTTGGTTCAGCTTGACCTGGTGACTCCAGAGAGGGACCCCAGCAAGGAATCCTGTGCCTTTATACCCTCACATTCTGTGCACCTGATCTTCACGTGCCTCACACTGCCTCTTGGTCCAATGATGATTTGTGGTCTGGGTCTTCCAAAACTAAATTGGATTCTTTCTTCATGTCCACCTGGGCAGGCCATTAACTGCTCTTATCTTCCAGCTTGGGCCAGCCTTGGGGCCCTCTTGGGTCTCAACCCTTATCTGAAGGTATCCAGTCTTCCTCTGTTTCCTCCTCTGTGTAACCATTCATGTTAATAGAGTTCATTTAGAGTTCACCTCTGCTAAGCTTTGAGCAGAGCACATTCATGCTAAGCTGTAAGTTACAATTAAACTTACCCAATTAATTTCTAATATTCTATAAGTGAATTTTAAAAGTAAATTTATAAATCCCGGCACTTAAAGTACATCTCTCTTTGACCATAGTCTAACTTTTGGACATGACATGACAGGACAATCTTACCAAGATGAGGATTTGGAACCTGTGGGACTATGTTGTCCTACATGCTTGGGGTTGTGGGAGAACAGATTGCAAGAGAATAGTGCTGAAAGCAATCTCACCCCTGATATATTGCAGCTGTACTAATTACCAAAGAATGGGAACAGCCTTGCCCCTTAATAGGTCACAGCTATGGCCAATGAGATGGGTGTTATAAAAGAGTGGGTTAGCTGGCTGAGAGTCAGAGTCTGCTAATTCTGTTATGAGAAGGAGGAGCTATGTGGCTGTGTAAGGGACTGAAAGCATAAGATGTTATATAAGGGACAGGCAGGGTTAGGTAGTCGTGCTAGGGGCAGGAAGGAGTTAGCAGGTCCTGCAAAAGGAAAGGAGAAAAGAGTCAATGTTGTGTGGAGTTGCCCATGGAAAGGGTAGCGAGAGAAGGCATGACAGTTGATAAGATAATAAGGGGTTGATGCTTCGAACCTTCTTTGGTGTCAGTTGTGCCTGTGCTGTCATGTGGTGACCAGCAGGTTATGTATAATTTTCAGATGTGAGTAAACATAGCTGAAGCATGGATGGGTTTTGACTCTTGCTCTCCAGCGCTGACATATGCAGTCTGAGCTCTTGTACTCTCTGAAAATGAGTTTCCTTGTTTAGTAGAACATTTAAACCCCTGTCTCATTCTGCTTGATGGGCAGGGATTTTGAGGCTAGTGAGTTCACAGTGAGCATGCTGCAGCATCATCTTGCAGATGTGTATTAGCTATGTTGCCAGTTCACCCAGACATTTAATTAGTGTGGATGGACTCTTACTATGCTTCCCCTCACCTATCAGTTCCTTCTGTTCTTAGGGATTTATTAAAGATTATTTTGCAGACACTCCTGGGCTGCTATGACTGGCTACTTGAGGAAGATCAGTGAAATCCTTAGTTCTGCAGTTTTCAGGACTTCCAGCAGTAGTAGGCCAGCATACTTCTCAGGGAACAGCAGCCTCTGCTAATAATCTATTATGTGGGGTAGACAGCAGGATATCTTGTTACTTTGGATTACGGGTTCTATTAGGTAGCCTAAGGCTATGTTTCAACTGAGCCCTGAACATATACAGGATTGAAGCAGAATGCAGTTTCAAGTAGACTGTAATCCAAGAGGCATTAAGAACTGACCTGGTGTTAGTAACCCCAGTGTAGTCAGCATCATACCACACCAGTACTAACACCTCCCAATAAATAATGTTTGATCACGATGAAAAACAGCTCTTCTGCCTAGTGCTCAGAGGCTCACTGTCTACTGCCAGCAAATTCCCTTTGCACACAAAACAAAACCTTTAAGTAACTGTATTGGGTTTGTATGGATGAGTTTTGGTACTGGGAGGGCTATAGGGGTGGCTTTGGTGAGAAGCTGCTGGAAGCTTTCTCCATGTCTGGCAGAGCCAATGCCAGGTGGATCCAAGACAGATGTGCCCCTCGCCAAGGCTGGGCCAATCAGAAATGGTGGTAAGACCTCTGTGATAACATATTTGAGAAGAAGCAAAAAACAAGCAGGTTATTGTACAGGTGCATTTGCAGTCAGTGAAGAGCAGGATGAGAATATGTGAGAGGAACAGCTATGCAGATGCCAAGGTCAGTGGAGGAGAGGTACAAGGTGTTCCAGGTGCTGGAGCTGGGATTCCTCTGCAGCCTGTGGTAAAGAACATGGTGAATCAGGCTGTCCCCCTGTAGCCCATGGAGGTCCATGGCAATGCAGAGATCCACCTGCAGTCCCTGGAGGAGACTCACACCAGAGCATGNAAAGAACATGGTTAATCAGGCTGTCCCCCTGTAGCCCATGGAGGTCCATGGCAATGCAGAGATCCACCTGCAGTCCCTGGAGGAGACTCACACCAGAGCATGTGGATGCCTAAGGGGAGGCTGTGATCCTATGGGAGGCCCGTGGTGGAGCAGGCTCCTGGCAGGGACCTGCAGACCCATGGAGAGAGGAGCCCACACTGGAGCAGGTTTCCTGGTAGGGCTTGTGACCCTGTGGAGGACCCACACCGGAGCAGGCAGTGCCTGAAGGACTGCCCCCGAGGGAAGAGTGACCCACATTGCAGCAATTTGTGGAGAACTGTTGCCCGTGGGAGACTCACCTTGGAGAAGTGCATGGATAACTATGTCCCGTGGGAGGGACCCCATGCTGGAGCAGGGGAAGGACTCCTCTCCCTGAGAAGTAGCAGAAACAACATGTGATGAACTGACTGTAACCCCCATTCCCCATCTCCCTGTGCTGCTGGGGGGGAAGATGTAGAGCTGGTAATGAGGGAGGGGTGGGGGAAGGTGTTTTTAAGGTCTTATTTTACTTCTCATTATCTTGCTCTGATTTTGTTAGTAATAAATTCCATTAATATCTCTAATTTGAGTCTGTTTTGCCCATGATGGTAAACAATGAGTGATATTTGTCTTTATCTCAACTTATGAACACTTCATTATGTTTTCTCTCCCCTGTCCAGCTGTGGAGGGGAATGATAGAGAGGCTTTGGTGGGTGCCTGGCATTTAGCCAGGGTCAACCCACTACAGTCTTTTTGGTGCTGTGACTCAGGTTATGAGGATTTTGAGATAAGGATAGTAATTGGGAGAGGTAATGGGCAAAACATGTACTGAACAATGTTAGAGAATAGAATGATCATGGGAAATTAACTTTCTCATCTCTTTCCTTCCCAACACTTAGTAATGTAAGTGTGCTATAAAGTCAGGAGATCTTGCAAAAGCCAAGATCTATCTGTAGGTTCCTTTTTAAATGTAAAACTGCTTTTCAGTGCCCTTGTAATAACTAGGCAGTGAAATCCTTGAAGACAGTTAGGCCTTGACAAATAGGAGATTTTTAGCCTTCAATTAATCATTCTTGGCTCTTTGCCATTATTTTCTAAAAAGGGCAAGCAGACTTCTGATTTTTCCTATTATATCCTTGTGTTTTTTTTATTTGTAGTAATCTTCTGAGCCCTCAGTCTGTGGAATTACTCTGCATCCTGAGCTGAAAAAGCAAGTAATGACAAGTAATTTCAAAGGCTCTCCTTAGTTGATTCCAATAATGGCTTTTAGTGGAGTTGTCTTTGTGATGCCATACTATTTTCTTTCTGAAAATTCATAAATTATTAGGAAAAATTTATTTGAATACTGGCTTATCATTTTTCTGTCCTTTCCCAGTAGCCCACTTCAAATGTACTAATGCCATTGTTTGCTATAAAGATTTGTCTTTCAGCCTCTCTATGGAATAAATTGTATTAAAAAGAAATGCACAAAATAACTTCCATGTTATTGAATAGAAGAAATAGAGAAAACCTTGAAGCTTTAGGTGTGCACTTTTCCTGCAGCCAAGTATAGTGATCCTGTTAATTCTCAAATATATCTTCTATGATGAAGTCTTCTAGAATATACCATGTTTCTTTCATTGAGAGGACTGTAATGAGGAGGTACAGTGGGATGGGTTGACCCCTGCTGGGTATATACCAGGTGCCTGCCAAAGTCACTCTATCATTCCCCTACTCAATTGGACAGTGGAGCAAATATATAACAAGAAGTTCATGGGTCAAGATAAGGACATGGAGAGATCACTCACCAATTACCATGGACAAAACAGACTCAAATAAGGGAAATTGAGTTTATTACCAATAAAATCAGAGTAGTTTAATGAGAAATGAACTCAAATCTTAAAAACACCTTCCCTCCTCACCTCCCTTCTTCCCAGGCTTGACTTTACTCCTGATTTTCTCTATCTTCTCCCCCCAGATGCACAGGGGGATGGGAAATATGGGTTTCAGTCAGTTCATCACATGTTGTCTCTGCCACTCTTTTGCAGGGGAAGGATTCCTCACTCTTCCCCTGCTCCAGCGTGGGGTCCCTCCTATGGGAAACAGTCCTTCATGAACTTCTCCAACATGAGTCCTGCTGGGCTGCACTTTATCACAAACTGCCCCAGAATGGGTCCATTCCATGTTGCGAATGAGTGTTTTAAGTTGCTTAAAGGATCACCAGCAAAGGTATCAGCAAAAGTAGGTTTAATATAAAAGTGAAAGTGCCCATAATGGTTGTTGGCAAGGTTCACTCTACTACTTACTAGATGATGAAAGCACACAGAGAAAAAGCAAACTAAAGTCAAGCAATCTAAAACCAAAGCTAACACAGAAATTATCTATGTGGAGGCTGGGGGAAGGGGATGTGGATGGGAAAGGGTAAGGATGAAAAGGAATAAGGAAGACCCTCCCAACAGAAGTCACCCCTGTAGAACCCTGCTGCTAAAATCTTGCCACGCAAACCCAATACATCTAGAAATAAGGTTTAGGCTTGCATTTGTAAATAAAGGTTTTCCTTCCTGCCATTCTCCTTTTTAATTTAATTGCCTTAGTAATGAATCATCTTTCTGGAGATCATAGGTCAGGATCTTTCTCACTCTTTTCCAATTTGGATAATTTAATTGAAGATATTAAATCTATAGGAAGATGACTTGAAACCAGACAGGAAATAATTGATTCCCTTATGCTTTTCTCTCAGAGCAGAGGAGAGAAAATTATTTGCTCCAAGTGTTTTTGAAATGAAAGACCTCACTGACCAATTGATATTGCAAATTCAAGCTTTTAATGGTTTCACAATAATCTTGTTCTGAATTTGGGCAGACTTTTAAGTCTGTCAGCAAGAAAGGTAGATTGGTTTTCTAATAATGGAGACTTGCAATTGTATATTGTGACGGAAATGTCACCTAGGAGTGTTTCTTAAGCTAACAGTATCTCTGCAATGATAAATATCATAGGCCTTATTCACCTCCCAGTAATCTCATTGAAATTATAGTTCTTCAGAAAAATGCTGGAAATGACACTAGATTTTGTTCCTGGATAAATTAATGAATCCACACTCACTGTTATTTCTCAAATAAAACACTGATTAAGGCTGATCTGGGTTTTGGGTGTTGGGGTTTTTGTTGATTGGGGTTTATTGGTTGTTTCCTCCCCCATTTGCTTTATAGTGTGTTTATGTTGCGAATCACCAGATATTCCGACAAACATTTCTATTTGTCTTGGAACCACTTAATTACTATGACCTGGATCCTGCTGAATGATTTGGTTTCTAAATTATCAGGAGTTTGCCTTTAAGTGAGCGCTATGGATCAGTATTTTCATATAGTAACTTTTCTGTTTGGAAAAGTATCATATTGATGCTAAATATTCAAGTTTGGGGGAGTAGAGAGAATATATTACTCTTGTAGATGATACTGTTATCATCCAATTTATAGGCTGATATGGAAAAGAGACAAAGGTACCGAAGCAGTAGCTTTTACTAATTTATGTTGCACTAGAAATGCTTGCTGAGGAGTAGTAACATTTTTGTGTTACCCAGACATAAATGCTTGAACTAAGCTTCACGTTTTAATACATTGGGGAACTTGTCATAATTCCATTAAAAATACTATTTATAGGACTTGCTTGGAAGATGCAACAAAGGATATAAACATAGAGATTTTTGCAAACTAGTTTGCATGAGTAAAACAGAAGATTAATCCAGCAAATATTACTTATAAATATTTCAGAAACGTAGAAATGTTCATGAAGAGTTAGACAAAGTTTTGTTTGAAATAAGTTGCAATAGTTCAGAAAATAAAAGTAACAAAAATCAAAAAACCAAAATATAATAAATATAGCTATTAAAAAGTGATGGGAAAAAGAAACTTTACAGCAGTTTGCAAAAATGCAGGTGACAAAAATGCCTTTATTCCACTTGTGGCATCGTGTGGCTGTGTTGAAAAGAATCTAGTTAATCAGCAAATCTACTCTTTCAGTACACTGTTAGCCTATGTTAAGGAAACTTTCCAGTCTGACCATTCAGGAGCCACTCTGGCAGTCACACTCCCAACGCCAAAGACATTAACTGCTGGGACCGAAGCGGGCGGCTCCAGCAAGCCGACGGGTGCCCGGGCACTCGTCTCCCTACACACGCCACTCACACAGTCAGACCAGGTTTCCCTTAGCAGAGTCTCGGATGTCTCATTCCATAAAGCCATCTGTTCAGAGCGCAGTAACACAGAAACAGCCCGAGCTGGTGCCTCCGAGGAGGGACCCCCAACAAAGGAGCCCCATGGCTTTTATCTCCTCACAGTCTACCCATGCGGAAGTCTGTTCCTCCCGATTCTTAGGCTCCTGCTATGTTTCTCAGTGTCCATTCACCTGGCACCCGGCGCCACCGGTTTTATAATCCTTTGTTATGCAAATGGTTGGGAGTTCACGGCCTCATCTCCGGCTCCCACCCAGAGCTCAATCTGCATCTCGAACTGCAGCTTGTAAACCGAGCTACCTGCACCAAATGTATTCCTCAGCAGTCCTTCCTTTGTTTTAATTGAGCATTCCTGCTGATATACTAATTGAAAAAAAGAAACAGACTTTCAAGGCATTTATCCACTGCCGTTATATACAACATTGTTACAAGTAACAAACAACGATTTAGGCTAACAAGACTGTCATAAAGAAAAGGGAAAATACACCTTTCAAGGCATTTAACCATTTGCCTTATTATTGCAAGTAATGAACATAGCAGGATTAAGGCTATCAAGGTTATCATGAGTATAAATGATTATCAAGATACAAGAGCTAAATTTAAGGCTTCTGGCCATTTCAGATTAGTGCATGTGTATATTTTTGCTATCTTTTATTTTAATGTCCTATTCATCTTTTCTACTTGTCCTGAAGATTATGGGCAATACAGTGTATGTAATTTTCTCTTTGTCTTCAAAGTCTTATACAGCTGTTCAATTATATTTGCTGTAAAATGAGCAACTCTATCTGATTCATATAGAGATTAACTAATTTCATTTCCCTTTTATCACGTGTTGCATGCATCAAACCTACTAGGTCTGCTCCTTGTGTGTTCATCCTTGCTGGGAGTTGTGCTTCTATCACCTGTCCCTGACTCACCACAACACACCCAGACCATCACTATCCTTGTAGGTAGTAGGATGGGCCATCTGCAAATAGAACTGTATCTGGGTTATGTGAGGGAGCATCAGTTAAATCAGTCTGTGGTTTACTTGGGATACGTATAATTTGCTCACTGGTGATGTTGTCCATCATCAGGTAGAGGCACCAGGCTTGCTGGATTCAAGGTGTTACATCTTTTAAAGATTCCATTATCTGCTATTAGGAAGATCAGTTCATATCCATGTGCCTGTTGTGGCATCAAAGCTTGGGTCACACACTATCTTACCAGTATTTCCACCTCATGCGGTGTCATGTTTCACATGTTCTTTCCAGATCTATTCTCTTGATTCAAAGAAAAATCACTTGACAGCCTAAACTGTTAAGAAAGCATTCCTTTACTCAATATCAAGAACATGCTAGGGGTGTCCCTTTGTTGGGGGTTGGTTTCTTTGGTGGTTTTTTTTTGTTTTTTTTTTCTTTCCCTCTACTCCCCGTCTTTGGAATTTCTTCCCATTTGACATGCTAAGAAGTACTGGTGGCTAGTGATAGGGGGAGGAGGAGGCTCCCTGTTCTTTCTTTTTGGAGTTTCTCTCACAGGGCGATGGGGGAAAGAGGGGGAACACCACAAGATCAGGGGNTATACCTGTCTTTTCAAATCAGGACACCCTTCCATAAACACATTGGCTCAAGCACTGTTCCCTCAGGTTTATTTACATTGTAATATTCAAAAATTCATCAAACCATGCTTAGTCTGTCCTCCTTGTTATGTAATAGGTATGTCACTTAATATTTCTTGGATTTTCAGTGCTTTGTGTTTTCATGGAACAAGATTGTCACCTACTGTCCATTGTTTGGAAGTGCATCCCCCTTTTTTGGGTTTCAGGGTGTTTTATTTGATTCTAGAGTTTTCCTCATCATGTCCTCTGTTTGAACTTCTAGGCTCATGCACACATCAATTCCTCTTGTGCTAAGTTGTGCAGTTCTTATCTGGTAACATAAGACTCATACAATTAGCCTTAGAAAGGCAGAACTTAAGTCTTTCATCTGGGCAGATTTCTATTTATTTAGTGCTCTGAAGGTCTTAGGTTATTGTAATCAAACCACAGCTGGCAAGCTTTGCTCATCTTCTCAGTCCCATGTTATCAGTATTCCAATATGAGCTAACAGCAATTAAAACAAAGCTACAAATGTTGGTAATATGGTAAAACCAAACTATAGACTAAAAGTTACAAAGTTTAAGCAAAATTAAGTAAGTAAAGCTAAATTATAAGATGAAAGTTGCAATGTTTTAGGCAAACTACAAAAACAAGTAAAACAAACTACTGAACTAGGCAAAAATACAGGATTCTTTGCTTAACTCCTTTCACTCTGCTGCTGTTTTCCCAAAATAAAGCCTAATATTTAACTTTCTTTTGACCCAGCTGAAGTTTGGATGGAGATGCACGGTGTTCTCTTTTCACTAGGGCAACAAATAAATGTGTAGTGTAATATAAAGGCCTTCTCATCACTACTTGCTCATAACATATCATCTACACACTATACAAAACCTTATTTGCATGGTGATTTCACACCCTTTAAATCAACCCCCAATATTTGTGGAAAAAATGGTAGTGGATCCAGAAAAGCCTCGGGTAAAGCATGTTCAAGTCAGTTGCTGTCTTTTCCAAGGGAAGGTAAACAAAGGTTGATTTTTTTCATCTAATGAAATGCTTAAAAATGCATGGGACTAAGTATTGCTTTGTCTGCTTCTGGATATTCTTCTTGGCTTCTAGGGGAATAGGATCCTGTCTTCCTTTGTTTTAATACATAGGGTCTGTGTTGAGACCAACAGTCCCCCATCTGTACTGGTCTCTGCCACACTGGCATATGTGACTGCGGTGTTAGGGTGTTAACCCTTTAGTTGCAGCGGAGTAAAGAGACAGTCACACGGTCATTCTCGAGATGAAGGAGAAGACGAGAGGAAGACGAAGTTTATTCAGAAAACTCACTGTTTAAGTAGCATGACTCGCAACAATGAGAACAGAATAAAGATGATTGGTCCAGAGAGAAGACACCCCATTCCCAGGGTCTGTTAACAGCAAACAGGTGTCTTTATCTTTATTATTAATTCCTCGGTGTTTTTACCAATTTATCTTTCCTGGGAAAGGCTTCTTGGCCTTCAGCTGAAAAACAGCTTATCACCCTGAGAAATAGTTCAGAGAACAGAGCTGAAAGGCTCGGGCCTGGAATAATTTTCCAGGCAGTTCTCTAAAAGGATACTACAGGCATATGCTTCTTAAAATATCTCCTGATGTTGGGGGCTGCCTGGTCTAAAAAGACAGTAACTGCAAGTGTGTCAATAAAGTTTTGTGATGACCGTTGCCCTGCTGAGCAAGCAGACCAGGTTATAGCTGGCCAATTCTCCTGGCATGTTATTGCATAGTCCTTGCAAAATTCTACTGTACCAAAAAATTTATACTATTTTTGCACAACCTTGGCCAAGGGCATCCCCCTAATCTACGCTGGGTTTGTT
>VXBI01011734.1:18236-29083 GCA_013397375.1 Toxostoma redivivum
TTTTTTTTTAGGTCTGGAAGAGGGCGAAAGTTAAGTGGAGACCAAATAACATTGCCAACCACAGTGGATTATTCATCTGTTCCTAAGCAGGTAATTGTTAAAGTGGTAGGTGACTTAATCCCTTAACAGGGTGATTATACAAGTCTATTATATATACTATTATATATGTGATATAATATTAAGTATATATCTTAGCAAGATCTAAAAAGACAAGTTTTTACCTGCAGATAATATTAGCTTGTAATATATTCTTATATTCAGCCTGAAGTAGAAGACTGGTCTTCATGGGATGAAGATGCACCTACAAGTGTGAAGATTGAAGGTGGCAATGGTAATGTGGCTGCTCAGCAAAATTCTTTGGAACAAATGGAACCTGATTATTTCAAAGACATGGCACCGACTATAAGAAAAACTCAAAAAGTAAGCATGACACTTTTAGCTCCACTTAAGGAGGGTTTTCCTTATTTTAAAATAAAAGCAAGTAAATTGGCAACTTACAGAAGGTGCTGTTGGTAAATGAGAGTAGGTACTGGTGCATAGTTTATCATGTTCAATGTTAAGATCTTTGAGATCACATGTTTACATCTTTAGTCTTCAAGTTATTGGAAACTTATGAATAGTTTCATACTCTAAAAGTTCTGGGAAGTATAATGTGTGAACCCTTTAGTCATTTGTGCTCATATCCTTATTTGAACAAAGACATTCCATGTCTTGCTCTACTGAAGTCTGAGGGAGCAGCCCTGCTGTTTCAGAAAACAATGGTTATTTGTTTCATCAAGTTTTATTGGGGAGGCTGGAATTAGGGAACTGATATTTCAAAATAGTTTGTTCTTCAAATATCCATTTTTACTATGGAGACAAGACGGGAGGGCCTCTCTACAGGAGCATCAAGGTTGTAAATAAACACTGATTAAAATCTGGTGATTGCAGGTTTTGTTTCTACATGCAGATCTTTCAGCTGCGTACTTACAGGTCTTTGAGTCAACTGGGAAACCCTCACAAGTACTGGAATAGGTTACCAGAGAAGTTGTGCAGCCTCCATCTCTGAAAGTTTTTAAGCCCCAAATGGATAAGCCCTAAGTACTTTCATCAGTCTTAGAGTGACAGTGGTTTGAGGAAGAGGTTGGATTACAAACCTTCTGGGGTCCCTTCCAACCTGAATCTTCCTGTGGTCCTGTGAACTGGAGGTGATACTGGTGTCAGCTTTCTGTACATTCAGGATCTGCAGTATCCTGAATTCTAAATTCTTCTAAGGATTTTGATCTCTCAAAATCTGAGGAGCAGAAGAGGACTAGGGAGAGGTAGATTTCTTCTTTACATCTACTGACATTTTTTTCCTAGTAAAATGAGCTTCAGGTTCAGAACAAAACTGGGGAAGAGTCCATGCTGTTTGAGTACTGTACACTGCGTTTAGTTTAAAAGTATCTCTAGGGATGATTGCAGGCACTGTAAAGAACATCTCTGTTAACTTGGCCACGTTAACATTCAGTATGAATTTATATTTATTTCCACTGAATTTGAGGTACAGTCTACTCATGTCACTCATCTATACTCATCTGTTTGGAAATAGAATCTCAGTCAAATAATTGTTGTTGCTCAATAAGATTGTCTAGTCCTGTTTCCTTTCTTGGATTGGTAATAGCATACAGGCAGTGGAACTGTGGATCTGCCTCGTTGGGAAGCAGCAGAGGTTCAAAATAAGCCAAAAAGTTTGTGACTTGAGGTCAAGACAAGTGAGAGGGATATGTGATCTTGGCAACTGTTTTGAGAAAAGCACTGTTTTTCAGCCAAACTTGTACAGAGCTTTATTAGTTGATGTTGACAGAGAATTTGCAGCTATTGAAACTGTACAGATACACTACTGGAGTTATTGAGAGAGCTGAGACTACAATGCAGTACAGCTGTGCAGACAGCACTGTCCTCAAAAGTAGTACCTTAAAGTGACCTGTCTCAGAAGCAGAATTTCTCCAAGCAATATATCACATAATTGGTAGCTTTTATGAGTACTGGGAGTTTAGGCTATTTGATCTGTGATTCTTTGTGCCCATTCTGTCTTGATGCAGTCACAGATTTCTATGTGACTAAAGAAAAAACTAGTGGGGAGAGGAGGTTTTTTTTTTTTTTTTTGCATTTAGCATCTTTCACTTATAAGTTCATTTGGCTGTGCAGCTTCAGAACCTGACCAGGTTTAAGGGACAGTGAAGTACTGAGTACTGTACACTCAGTACTCAGAGTTATATGATCACCAAGGAATCTGTGCAGTGCTTTGATTTACCACTTTTTTGTTGCTTTTTTTAAATATTTTCAGATAGTTATTAAAAAACGAGAGCCTTTAAATTTTGGGATTCCAGAGGGAAACACAGGATTCTCTAGCAGATTAGCAGCTACACAAGATATTCCTTTTATTCACCAATCTGTAAGTATGCTCTAAGTATTGATCTTGTATTTGTTGGTTAAATGATGTGCTGTAGGGGAAGGAATAGTCTGCCTAAGTTGTGCATTGTGGGGAGTAAGAACTGTGGAATAACTGTTTTAAAACTGAGTGGAGAATTAAGTAATACAATTTTCTGCTGAGGAACTTGATAGATTAGTGATAAAAAGGTAAGAAGCTTCATATACTTACATGCTTGCAAATCTGTTAAAGCAATGAACTGTAAGTTTTGGATTTTACACAGTAAGTTACTAACATAAGAGTAGAAGACTTTTTTGAGAGCCTCTGAATAAATAATAAAGCCTTTGCTTTATTATCTTGGACACATTTTAACTGCTTCTCCCTTCCTTTCTGTAGGGATTGTAATGTAGCAGTCTCCTAGTTTTTGCTCCTTAGCATTTGAAAAAATTGTCCAGTTGCCTAACAGCCTGGCCAGTTAGCAGGAGATGCTCTCCCTCCCTTCCCTTTTGGCTTTTTATCAGTGCTTCTCCTTTGATTAACATTGTGCACCAAAGGGTACAGGCAGGAAGCAGTACGGAATGGTCATGCCACCTCCTTGCACTGTCCTTTATGAAAGTAGTTCAGGAAAGGACTTTCAGTGAGTAAAAGTGCCGCTCAACTGATACTGGACATACAAAACATATGGATGTGTGTGTTGGTTTGTCCATGCAACTGCCAGAAATCTGTTACACTATCTACTCATATAATCTGCTCAATTTATCTTCCTCTTGCTAAAAATGCACTCCACTACTTCCTTCCTGCTTTTGTCCAAAAAACCCTTTGACAACTGAAAAAACTCAGTATTATAGCAGGGAAAAAAAGCATGGACAGTAAGATGAGAAGCACTGCTGTACTTCAGATATTTCTGTAAGTCTGAAACATTAAGGTTAAAATAAATGTGTAAGGAAACTTTGCTGTCATCCAGAAGCCACTCTGGCAAGTCACAACACCAGTGTTCTTTCTAATTTTTCCATGTGCTTAGAACTTCTCTTTTGTTTCAGCCTGAACTGGGAGACCTGGATACTTGGCAAGAAAATACAAATGCTTGGGAAGAAGAGGAGGATGCTGCTTGGCAGGCAGAAGAAGTTCTTAGGTAATTGAAATTACTTTAACACTATATAAAGATTTTACTTGTAAAAGAATTACATCTGTTTATTTGACACCTTTCTGGTAAGAGACAAGAATTGTTAAACGCCTCTTAAGACAAATTATTTTTATGCATCTAATCTCTGTGTAACTGGTATTCATCAGAAGACATTTTGGATCTAATTAATTTAGTAGATGACATAGTAGAGAAAATCTGAAAATAACTGGAACAACACATTAATGCATGCACATGTGAGTGCTAAAGAAACCCCACCCCACCAATCTCAACATTTTTTTGTGTTCAGATCACATTACTTGATTAAGTAAAATACCACTTCATGTCCTTATAAAAACTATCATCACCATCTGTGTAAGGTAAAAATAGTTTAGGATAGAAGGTGAAGTGATAAGTGTATGCTTGGAATCCTATAGGAGCTAGGCTTTTCTGACTTAACTCAACTAGCTGATAAGGCTGAATGTAAAATCAGTGTCTTGCACAAAGTCAGTGTGTGAATACTTCAGCTGTTCAGTTTGTGTTCCTTTTTTTCTTTCCTTTGAGGGGTATGGAGGGATGCAAATTGAGTTTAAGTCAATCATACACAATGATTTGAACAAGTAGTGACTTCCAGTTATGTCAAATTTATTGTTTACTGCATCATCAGGTAACTAGTCTCAGATAGCTTTACCCTCCTAGGCTGTTGTAATTCTGTTCCCTACATTACAAGTACATGGCTTCCATGGTCCACTAGTGATAATGTGAAAGAAAGACATGATATATTCAAAAATCATTCTAAGGAAAATAGGTATTGTGGGGAAAAGAAAAGAAAAAAGGATTCTGATTAAGTTATTTTAATGTTTTGAAAAATTTACTTTTTCAATTTGTGAAATAAGACAAGAAGGAAGCTACCAGCTCATTTTCAATGCGCTAATCATAATTAGAATTGATTCCATTTATTATCCCTGTCAGTCTTGATCTGCAGCAGCTTAACATGTGAGGATAGGGTTGTAATACAAATATTTTTGTAAACTTTATCTGGTATCTGTATGTACATTCTGGTCAATACCTTGCTGTTCTTTTTATTTTTTTTTTTAAACTTCATTACTGTTTCAGGTCTTGTACCAAAGTACAAGCTTTGTGACATGAATGATGTGCTTTTGAGCTGGTTTTGTTCCACGGATAGTACTTTTTCCTATAAAGAATATCAATAGACTCAGTAAGATTTTTAATAGCTAGAGTGCAATCTGCTGAGACTTAAATAAAAGACAATTAAAAGACTTTTTTTTTAACTGAGAAGTGGAACAGCTACTTTTGCTAGCTGCAGAGGCTGCATTGTATTTACTTAACTGTTACCACATTCCATTACACATGGTGTTAGGACTATAAAAAGTAGTACTCAAACTTTCTGAATCAGGGGTTTGTTGTTTATGAATTAGCTACTAAAAATTGTCTGGTGTATGTATATGCCAGTGTATTAATGGAGTGTAAAATTTGTGCAGAGAATGTTTCCAGGATAGTCAAAGTTATATTGTTTGTCAACTGTCAGGTTCATGCTCTGGAATACTTAGGAAGAGAGATCTCTTACATGGTGATAACAGTGGGGTTTTCCAAAAGCTTTAATTTTTCAAAGTGTCATGATATTTGGTTGAACCTATCCTAAAGATTTCAGCCTATGATCTTTACTGTTGAAAGGGTTCGACTTAGATGGATACTTTTAATAGGATTTCTTTTTGGCCTCACTAAAAAGTACCAAACTGCAGTTCTTATAAAAGGGATGTGTGTCTAAATATTTCCAGTAGATGGAACATGATCAGAACTCCAGCTGTCTATGGCTTACCACTTGTCCAGCTGTGGTTGTCTACCTCAATACAGCTGGTCATTATGTAAGCTGTATCCCAACTGGGTGAAATAAAGTCTTTGTTTTATTCATGACACAGAAATAACAATGTTTATCTGTAAATGGGTAAAGTCCTGGCTGATTTTTAACAAGATTGATACAAAATCACTTCTGAGTTTAGTTTCTCCTGCAGTAGACATAAATGGACTTTAACATCTGACATTTAACGTAAAACTTAAGTATAGTACTGGACAGGCCTGGCTCTGTTTTCAACAGAGTGTAGTAAGGAAGCGGTGTGGAGTCTCTTCTTAATGGTAGCAGTTGGTCTGCAGAATGATCTGAAGATCCTGTGGCCACTCTGCTGAACTAATGCATAAGTATAACACTTAAAAGAAGCTCATATAATATTTCATATTGCCAAATAGAGGACAGAGTCCCCCTAACGTTCCAGAGTGTTAATACTGACTACACTCCAAGGGTGCTTTTTGAGAATGAAATGAGTGTGCAGAAAAATAAGGGTCTCCCTTAGCCTGCTGTCTGGTACCTGCTGGTGGTCAGTAAGACCAGAATAATTTTTGTGTAGTAATGGAGTGCTGATAAATCATGCAGAAATGGGCTGTGCCCTACAATTAGCAATGAAGGCTGTATCCTGTGGCCTCTCTGGTGAGTTTATGAATAAGCATAACAGTTGAAATGAGCAAACAGAGTAAGTCAAATGCTCCCTGGAATTAAGGGATGCAGCAAGACAGTACTGAAGAGTAGGCTTTCAGAACCTGAGGAATTCCTGTAGTCTCTTTCTTTTCCCCATTTTCCAGCAGGTTCTGGGGTGGGATGTAATGAAATTTTCCAGTCGGGGTGAATTGGTGTAGTGGATGATAAACTGCATTTTCAGTTGAGTTAGTTGGAACTTAGTTTCTTCTGCAAATTTTAGATACCTATCTGCAACTTCAGACTTTATATTACCAACGAAGTTTTTATCCCAGTGGAAGCAGTTAAGCTCACACATTTTAGTTTGCAGCAGCTCTTGTTTGTATTTTTGTTGGCCAGTTGCAGTGTCTGAGGCGAGGTGAAGGTCTCTCTCTCTTGGGGCAGAACTGAATGCAGGTTCCCAAACAGCAGAGGGTGCAGAACTGCTGCTGTGCGCAGGAGCTCCATGTCCTGGGGATCATCTCTGGGAAACAAACAGGAGCTGCTGTGATCCCTCCCTTCAGAATTGACATGAACAGCAGCATTAACACCACGTGGCTTTTTGCAACTTTGCTGTCTCTATATATGGCTGGAGTGCAAAGCACTTCTTCCCTTCTGCATCAGCTCAGATATGTGGGAACTATAAAAATCTGCCACTCTAATGTAGCAAATACTATTACTCTGCATATTGCTAGACTGACAGCTCTGTCAGCTATCAGGTAGAATGTAAGATAATGGGTGGCAATCTCAAAAAAAAAAAACTCCAAACCACCAAATCAGCAAAAACTCAGAACTTTTGAGCTACTGCTGAAAGCATTAGATAGATTTTTAGTTTTTGCTCTAGGCCTTACAACTGTCCTATACTCTCACTGTTTCACTTACTCTGAAGCTTTGAGAAGCTAGTGGCTTCTAAATTGCAGAATAATTGAACAAATATTACTGCCTAAATCTAGATTGGATTGGGTTGGATATTATGAAAAGATTCTTCACCTAGAGAGTGATCACTGGAACAGGCTCGACAGGGAAGTGGTCACAGCACTGAGCCTGCCAGAACTGTTTGAACAACACTCTCAGGCATATGGTGTGATTCATGGGGATGGTCCTGTGCAGACCAGGAGTTGGACTTTGACGATCTTTGTGGGTTCCAGCACAGAATATTCTACAATTCTAGATTAACCTGAAAAAAGGACTTCAGCACAGTAGAAGAATGACTGTTCTGAACCTGATGGCAATAGACTGAAGCTCTGTTTTTATTAGTTATAATAATGTATGTATTGACAGGAACTTAAGATATGACCGTGCTGAAAATTTAGTGTCTGTTATTTAGCAATTCATGTTTTCTTTATTACAGACAACAGAAAATAGCAGAAAGGGAAAAAAGAGCAGCAGAACAACAGAGAAAGAAAATGGAGAAAGAGGCACAAAGGCTAATGAAAAAGGAACAAAACAAAATTGGTGTAAAACTGTCCTAACAGAAACCACGCAGCAATGGCAGTGCCAGTGAAAAGACAATTTCAGCTCCACAGCATACTTACTGGTATTGATTTAACTATTTATAGGACTTCACTGCTTGGTTTCAGTGCGTTCTTCAGATCATCTTGGAAGCCAGGATTTTCCCCAAATACCTTGAACTACTAGTACGTAGTTCTTGAAGGAGAAAAGCCCCACACAAAATCATGCCTTGATGGAATGTTTCCTGCAATAGTTCTTTTCCAGCACCCTTCTTGGCAGCAAAAGTGATTGACAAGGATGTTGATTGAAAAACACCCTTAATGAACAGCTCAGGCCTAGAGAAAAGAATGTAAATATTGAGTGGTGGGAAATCTACCTGTAATGTCTGTGCTTACCTGAAACATGTAATTAAACAGTTTTAAAGAACCCTTTGCTTCCTGCCTGATAAAATAGTCTGCTTTTGCTCTTTTATCAAAATGTTTGTAAACACTTGAAAGTTTTCCATAGTAGATCATATTGACCTGTGTAGAAGAAAATAACTTACTATGGATGACCTGCAACTCAAAATGTGCTCCTGGTGCTCCTGCAGCTGAACACTTAAAGTGGATTTCTTGTCACTTTGTCATTTGCAGCTTCCTGTGCTCACGTTTACATGTGACACTGCAATGACTACCAGCAGTGGTACAGTGGCATCACTACAGAAGGAGTGGTGTACCTTTCCTATAAAGGCTTACTTGAATGTAAGGGAGCATTTTAATCACTTCCTTGTATTGGTAAATTTGTATTCCTAGCAGAAATTCTTATATTTCCTACAGACAGGAATCCTCACACCTTACAGTTGTTGCATAGTTAGTGTAATTGAGAAAAAAACCTCATGTCTTCCTGCTAATAAAGCTAGTATGAAAATTCTCAGTTCAGTTACAGGCACTTTTCAAACTCCATTTTTTGCACACTTACTGTATGTGTTTTCCCTGGTGAAGTGTGAATGGTAAACGTGCAGTAGAAGGCAATGAAAAAAGTTCAATGTCTGCTAGAAAGACATGGATGCGAGGAGGGAGAGATCTATGCGCTTCTTATGTCTACTCCAGTGCTTCAGTGAATGCTTTTTCCAGTTTCTGTTGTGTGGGTGCTATTGTCCCTGATTCATGGGTTGTATGGATTTCTTACCTTGTGACAGATGAGCGACATCAGCACATTTTGCACATGAAACTTGTTTTCTGTTCATCCAGGGGACAGCACAGGAAGTGCCAGTTGTAAGAGAATGGGAAGGGGAGGGAGTGGCATGTAACTAGATGTTTCCTGCCTACAAAATTAGAATTTGTAACTAAGTTCTAGTAGGTTCTGGCACAAGTGTTGCTTAGGGTATAAGTAATTGAGAAAACAAGATAGTAAGGATTAATTTTAATGGCTTTAGTCACAGAGAAGTTTTTAAAGATGTTAAATATACTTGTCATATAGGTTCAAATTTTGCACAAGTCAACTGATTTAATAACAATTTTCAGATGTTAAATTTTAAAATATATTTTTGAAGCCAACACTGCCATGCATGTTTTCTGCACAACTGTTCTGGCTGGAGTAGGACAGGTTACTTCAGTGCAACAGTATGGCAAGCAAATCTGCTCCTACTACATACCTCCAAGATATTTGACAAGGGATGGGAAATGAGAAAGTTTATGAATAAGCTTTAATAATAATCTGTGTTTGTCCTTTTAATAGCACTCAAGAAGCAAGGAGGTATCAGTCACAATTATTTCACTACTGCTGACATAGAGCAAGGAAACTGGCTGTCTACTGCCTGTTTCAAGTGAAATCTGTTGGAAGTCTAATTTTTTAGAAAACTACTAGTGATTGTTGTTGCTATTTTTGTAATAGTATAAAATAGGTGTAAATCATTAAAAATAACAACAGATGGGCCAGTTGCTAAGTTTCAAACAAAGCCCCTGAATACATCATGAAAGATGAGCCTTCAGACATTGTAAAAATTCTTGAGTTCTGTCACCTTCCCAGTTCTTGGGAGTCTTCCTGCATTGCTTTTCCCTCCTGCTGTGTGCTGCTTTGCTGTTCTCCTTCCATCTACCTGCCAAACTTGAGCACAACTGCTCTAGAGATTCCTCTCATCTCTGTCCTGTGCTGACATGGTGCCAGTAGGGAGGACACTGCTATTGGAGGAAGTCTCTTGAATGGTGATAACCCATGCATTATTATCAGTTTCATCTTTTTCCTGTGCTCTCTCTTTCCTCCTTCCTATATCTTGATTTTTATCCTTGATAAATATGAAAACACTTTTGCTAAACTTACTGAGGCTGCTGCTTGATACTACCTTTTCCATTGGTTTGAGTTTCTTGAGGATCCTGTACACCCCTGTGTACACTTCTTGTCTTTCCCTCCTGCTGCCATATGCTCCTCAATTTCTTTGTCATATTTTGGTTGTTGGCCATGTGCTTTTTCTTGGCTGAAAGCTGGACTTGATTGCTTTCACTGATATTCTTGACTGTGGAGGATTGACCTGCCATGATAACTGAAAAATCATCCTTTCCTTGACTGTGCTGTAGTTGTTCATGCTTGCCAGGTCCCATGTTCATTTGTCTGAAGGTTTTGGAACAAAATACTCACTCCTTATATAGGACATATATAAAATAGTGTTAAATATGTTTCTGGAGTTTGAGATTTAGAGAGCTGATTTGCAGGGAAAGGAAGGAGAAATGTGTAATTTTTAGTTAGGAACAGCCTTGTGAAAAGGACATAAGCAAGGGTGAGAAGAGGCAACAGGCAGAAATTCCACCTCAGAGTGAGGAAGAACTTCTTTACTGTGCAGTTGAATGTGCACTGGAACAGATGGCCCAGAGAGGTTGTAGTCTCCCTCCCAAAAGATATTCAAGAACTGCCTGGATGCAATCCTGCACCATGTGATCTGGGATGACCCTGCTTGAGGAGGGAGGTTGGACCAGATTACCCACTGTGCTCTCTTCCAACCTGATGCATTCTGTGATTCTGTGGAGGATAAAGATGAATCTCTGGTGGGAAGGGGGTCAAATGCCTGAGCCTCAACATTTTCAGCAGCAGGGCATGTTTGGTACCTCTTAACCTGAATATGAAAGAAAGGCTTTTTTTAATTCCTGGATTAGAAAGAAAATGTCTAATGGGATTATGAACATGCATCTCTTATGCCCAGGAAGGAGCTGACTTGGTTTCTATTCCATAAGCCCAAATTCAAATATCCCTTATTTTACCCATAGTGTATGAGCTGCATGTCCTCTTCATCACCTGCATGTTTTGAGAATAAGACTTTCCAGTGGCATATGGGTGTGGGTATGAGCATTTTCTAAACTCAAAAAAAAAAAAAAAAAAAAGAATTT
>VXBI01011734.1:29114-71166 GCA_013397375.1 Toxostoma redivivum
GGTGGCAAATGGTGGGGGGTAGAATAATTTTTAAAAAAAAAAAAAAAAAAAAAAAAAAAGAATTTTTATTGAACTGTTTGGAGGCTGATGGTCCTCCCATAGCTGTGTACAGCATCAGTGAGATTCAGGTGAGACATGACTAAAATTTAAGTGTAATGTTAGAGGGAAAGCTAAATTGGTATGTTTGGAGCAACAACTGGCATATCCCCTATGGATCATGGAACAAAGACCAAAGTCTGGGACTGGTGAGTTACAGTAATTCAGGTGTGTTCTAAAAAAGGGCACCTTGAGCTGTCTATGTCCTCACAGTATGGAAGAGGAAAGGTGGAGGCTTAGAAGCAAACTGAATTTGGACAGAGATCAGAGCAAAGGCTTTTATCAAGAATGTGATTGAAATGCTGTCACCTCTTGTTGAGCATAGTAGTTAAATGCCTTATGAGAGTTGAACTGACTGAAGAATCTTAAGGCAGAAAGAAACTTTGACATTGTTCTGGTTATGAGATAGCCTATTGGCATCTTAAACTTAAGTGCAGGTTTCTGCCACTTTGTTGCCTCTTGCTGCAAAAACCTCACATGCAGTCACCTGTGAATGTATCTAGAACTGAAGATCACTTTTTCCTCTAAATTATAGTGCATTTCACTGTCACTCAAAGCAAAGATCACTTAAACAATAATGGCTGTGAAAGAAAAATCCAACATTGCAACAAAGTTGATAACATCAAGTATAAAATACTGCTGTCTTGGCCCTGCACAGACATATTTTGATGTAGGAATAAAATTTTCTGTAATGTGTTTCAGTCCCAAGAAGAGATATTCGGGAATTATGAAATTCCATAGTTGAGTAAAATTTACATTAATAATACCTCCAACTGGTAATTTTGGCCCTAGTATCCCTATAATTTAAAAGCTTTTGACAGTGACATTTGAGCAACATGCATTGCAGCAGTATCACAAGGCAAGCCAGATGGCCACAGGCACCCAAGAAGGCAGGAGAGCTTGGAAGACAAAGTTATGGCAAAGCAAACAAGATGCTCTTGTCCATCTCTCTTAGATGGGGATTATATAACTTCAAATGATCTGTTAGTTATCTTCCTCCATCTAATGCTTAATGAAGCTTCTGGAATCTCTACTGCAAACACAAAATAATTAATCCTGCAGGCATCACAGGGACATGAAGTTGTGCGAGTCACCTCTGTAAGCATCAATATCACTCTCTTGAGTGTTGCAAGTGCTCCCCACACATGGCCAATTATACTCCTTTGTGGATTACTTATAACTTCCTTCCCAAAAGCTGCAGAGCAATTCATGGCACTGTCAGGCTTCTCTGCATCCCTTCTTTGGGTCACACAAGGAAATACTACACTTGTTTTGCTGAAGAGGAAAACAGGAGGCCAGTGAGGTTTAAATGGCCAGAGGTGGAGTTGAAAGCTTGGGTGGAGCCATACAAACCCCAGTGTTTTGCATGTTGGGTAGCATTGCTCTCCTCTGATCTATCCACAGACCTTAGGTTTTAGATATGGACCATCATGTTTTGGTGGTCACAGTGTGCAGGCACTCTGAGACCTCATGGCTGTCAGATGGGTTAAATGCCAGAAAGACTGGTATTGTTCTGGGATTGCAGTGCTGAGGAGTTACAGGTTTCCAGATGATTGCATTGGGTTAAAGATTAGGTCACTTGCATCTGTGAATGCAGTGTGAGGCAGCAGAGTGGGTTGTGTATGCAACTGCAGCCCAGCTGGAGCCTTTAATGAGCCTGGTGAGTACTTGGAACTATACTCAGGTTTTCTCAGTCTAATTCTGTTCTCCTGGAACAGTACCTGATAAGTACCTCTCCTAGTTCAGCTTGCACTTGACAGCTCAGCTAGATGGGGTATTTTTTTATACCTTTTCTACAGTAAAACACTCACACATTTGACATTTCTATCATGCTTTACTGAACTTGTGATTATAAAGGTAATTTACAATAAAGCAATTAAATAAACAATAAGTTAAAACACAATACATTTATACATAGTATTTCAAAGGGCTCAAAAGACTATCAGGTTCCAATACATAAAGACTTTTAAACAACATTAAGAGTCAAAGTGTGTCCACACCTATACTTATCATCGTAACAAGTGTTAGGACTCCCAACAATGTACATTTTTGGTTACAGTCCCTGTATACGCACAAGATCAGTGAAATGCTCAAGCAATTGCACAGTTGAGAAGAGCACTACATGAGACAGGCACAAACGATGTGCTGGAAGCTGCCTGGGGAATACGGGTTTTACCTCTAAATTGAATTGACACTTGGGACAACAAATGGAAAGCGCTAGCATGCTTTCTGGAGCACAGGTGTGATACCCTAAGGGAAGGTTGGTGCTGTCTAGAGAAATACCCCACCTTTCTCTGGCCGTTTGTTCCCTCATGCATCTCGCACTACCCTTGAGCCAGTGCAAAGTGCTTGTACATTTGCTCAATGAACCCTCCAGGGAGAATGACTGAGCTTAATCCTAGCTCAGCAGTGGAACATGAAAGAGCACTAGGCTTGAATTCCTGATTTCCCTGGTTATGTTCACTGTGCAGATGTGCTGGCACCAGAAAGTCACCAGCACAGGGGAGGAACATGGTGCCTCTGAGCAGGAGGACTACTTCTGTAAGCAGCAGTACTGTTAAAAACACCTTGTGGAATTACGAGGTTCAGCTTCTATTTCTTCTATTTTGAAACAAGGAACATGTTTCTGAACTGATTTATAGTGCAAATCAAATACTCAAAAGCAAATTATGGACTCTGCCAGAATATACAGTAACGTTTTATGATCTATCTCATCCCTCTTTCTCTCTGCCTCAGCCAGTTGGTGCCCAGGGACAGAGTAGATTTTAGGTTTTGATACTGAAGGGTGTGCGGCGTAAAGAGTGCAGGGCCACCAGGCAGCAACCACGAAGCAATGCTCCAATATTGTAAATAGGATCTGTTCCTCCTCTCTGAGTACTCAAAGCCCACACAATAGTTGGTACAACAGGGGCTGCTACAGCCAGAAGATCCCCAAGAAGACTGCTGCTCCAGTATCTCCTCTTTATTCCTGTATTAACATACTCAAAGGCTTCATCATCATGAGTTTCTGTAAAATCAAGTTCTTTCATGAAACGGTTTTCATTAACTCTGTGCTCCACCTTCCTGCATGGAGACTCCATAGGAGACAAAAGGATGGCAGAATTGGGATCACTTGGAGTTAAGTCCACTATGATACCAGAATCACTGAAGCTTCCAAGAGAAAATTCACCCAATTCCTTCAGTGAAGAAGGTGGGCTGAGAGGACTGGTGTCTTGAGCCTTGAAGATGTTTTGAATGAGCTGCTCCACATCTAAGCTATATGGCACCACGTCAGTCTGGATGGCCTGTTCTACTGTCACGTTGCTTTTTTCTTCCTCCTGGCAATAAGTTAGTTTTCTATCCAGAAAGATTTCAAGCATCTCTTTATTTACAGCAGCACTGAAGGGAGCTGGATCACTCAATTCAGAGGTTGTGGCCAAACTCTCTCCAGATGAGTCGGTCCCATTAGCTCTGTCCTCACTAAGAAGCAGATCACTGTCTGCCACCTCCTCCAGACCTTGGTCCTCTGTGATGGGGCTGTCTGGCAGGGTGGCACACAAAGCTAACAGCTTTCCCTCTGAGTCACTCATGTACTCCAGGCACTGCTCATCCCTCACAGAGTGGTTCTGAGCCATCTCCATGCTCTGCAGCAAAGATTCCAGTTTCTTGTTTTGAATGTTTATGTCTATGAAGTATTTCTGAATTTTTTTGTCTTTCTCAGCCAAGCTGTTTTTCATGCTTTCAATAACCTGCTTGAGTTGTTTAATTTCACTTCTTGCTTCTTTTAAGGCCAGCTCTGCCTCCACACGATTGCACTCTTCTTCAATCCAGTCTTCCCTCATCCGTCCCAGCTGAGCTTTAAGCTCTTCTATTTCTGTTTCCCTGTAGCAAAATAAAAATGATGTAACACTTCTGCTGACTGCTCATTTAAACTCAAAATGAGACCCACCACACAGTGATGGCTCTGCTGCTGAGGTGCTCCAAGAAGGAAGCAAATTTCTCCAGTTGCCATTTGTGGCCACCTCTGAGAGAGCCAAGATATGCCAGCTGGTTGCTAATGAGAGTCATTGACCTCTCCACAAAACCAGCAATCTTGTGGGCTGTGCCATGATCCTGGACAATTTGAGGCACAAGTGGTGACCTCTAGGTTAGGTCTAACCAGTGTAGTGCTTAAAATCTCCCCTACTGCCTCGCCCTGGAGGAAATGTGAAACAGCGGCTGGGATACACCCCCAGTGCCTGCCAGCAGCTTGTCATATACTGCCAGAGCCAATGCTGGCCTCAGCCAGCCAGGGAACCCTGTCTGCAGGCACAGGGCTGGCTTTCCCCAGTAGGGAGCCAGAGGCTGCTGCAAGCACATGGGGAGATGTCCTGGCTTACAATTTAAATTGTATTCTATCACCATCTGTTGAAATGAGAGAAGGGCTGATCCTTATCTCTATGGGAAATACCTTCTGTTAATGGGCCATTAAGCCCCACTGCCGGACTGATAAAAATTACATCATCCCATTGGGAGAATGATCCAGCCACGGGGAGGAGCCATGCCTTTCCTACCTAGATAAAAACTGAGATTTGGAACACCAAAGCAGCCTTTTCCCACTGGATTCCAGAGAAAGAAAACAGGCCTTTCCACATCATTGCTGGACCTTTGGAGGAAAACTGCACCTTCTACAGGAGCACTGCTTCAACAGAACTGCATCTGTCATCCAGGAGGACTGCAGCCACCATTTAATGGGACTGCACCAATACCCTGACTGACAGGGTGTCAGGTTGTATTCTGACTCTGTCAGTGGTTTTATTTTGTATTATTGCATGTATTCTATTTTTTCCTTTTTTTCCTATTAAAATTGTATTACTGACTTGAAGTCTCAGTGGTTTTGCTTTTCAAACCAGTACAGGAGCAAGCTGGGGAGAGGGGACTCCTGTGTCAGTTCCAGGCCTTGAAGATGCAGAAGAAGAGCACAGAGTCCCTGGAACTCTGTCTTGGGCTCCATTCAAACAGCCCTTTGTGCCTCTTGCTGAGTAATGCATGTTGTCTTTGCTGAGCATCCATACAAAGGGGTATTGTGAAAAATTCAGTATGTAAGTGAAAAAACCACAAATGGGTACAGTGGTTTGGGTATGAACTTTTCTTTCAGTGGGGAGGAGGGGAACATTTGCAGTCCTACTTCACTGAGAGAGGCAGAACAGGACATTAAAGTAACACATGCTGCCAGGTAGAAACTGTTCTATGTATAAAAGGTCTCAATCTAAATCAGACTTGTAAAAACTTGTCCATTTAAAGTATTCTATTGTGAAATTTCCAAAAAGGAAAAAGAGCCATATATATAAATAAACTCATTGTTTTGCATCCCCTTAGAACACTCTGAAACCTGAAACACTGAAAACAATCTGATCAGACTAATCATATTTCAAATTTCTCAACAGAAACTTTCTTGATCAAAAAATGAGTAAAAACACTCAGAATTCCCACCCCTAAATGTTCCCAAATAAATCTTTCTGACTGACTTCTGATGTGAGATTTACCTTTCTTTAAGTTTGCTTTCAGATTCCTTCAGCTTGGTTTTCAAGTGCCGTACTGCCACTTCTTTCTGCTGCAGAGGAGTCAAATACTGCTCTGGATTTTGTGGCTTAATGCTGTGATTGTCACCACAAGAATTGTATCTCCCTGATCGCCTGAAAAGACCCAAAACAAACCATCACATAACATCACTGTTCCAGTTCTTAAGTTCTGGCAGAATGAAAAACATCCCAATGACTGATAAATGCAAAGCTTGACCCATCTGGGGCTTCTCAGAGCCCACACAAGTTACTTCACCTTGCAAATCAAAGTACTTGAGGGAACAGCTGATTTGTAGCTACAGTGCAAAATTTACTATTTATTGTATTTTGCTTCAGTGTCATTACATCAAATGAGGCTTTTAACTTGAAAATACCTGGCCTTCCCCTCACCCCAAATGGGTGGTGTGCCCAAAAAGCAGCCAGGGCAAGGGTACCCATCTACAGCCAGCCAGGCAAGGCAGCCCAAGGAATGAGCTCAGCTCCACACAGGAGTTATAAAGCTGAGCACACTGAAATCTAACTCATCCTATCTAGCTTTGGGTGTGTATTTTACATGCTTGGCTGCTAAGTTGTCTGGGAGAGAGTGCAACAGAAATAGCATGGTGGCCATTTTTTCTCTGCAACATGTCACATGCTCTGGCAGGTATCCGTGTCCTTTCCTGTACAGGAAACTGCACTCCTTAGGGAGGTGCCTAAGGCTAGGCAGGGTGAATTTTCACCCAAGTGTATCATGTTTCCTGCACTATCCCTCCCAACTCTCTTCAAAGTGAAAAGAACCCTACAACAAACAAACCAGCAAATCCTCATGAGAACTGATGCCATGAAAATGCATGAAATAGCCTGCCTTGGAGTGAAAACCAAAGTACTGCAAAGGACTTTGACTTCAAGTAAACTTGAATTTTACAGTCCTGAAACAATAAAGCTTTTACATGGTATGGAGAACCTTGCTGACTGTTAAGTCACCTATAGGAGGCATCACAGCTGTGGTGAGGAGCAAGATGACTTGCACAGCAACTCCTACAGCTGATCTCACACTACAGTGCAGAGGGTGCCAATGTACCCAACACCAGGAGGCTGAAACACAGACTTGCCTCATCACTGGACTGCTGTCACTTCCTTTGTATGAGCCTGAGTTGCTGCTGCTGGCTGAAGAAGCCCTGTAACTCTGATGGATGTTAGCAGGACTCAGATGGGTTTTGCACAGTGTTGACGAAGCATCCTTTCCATGTGAAGCAGGTGGACTGGCTCCAGACTTGTAGGACAAGGATCCATTATTCCGACCATAAGGACCACGACTGGAGAAGAACCAAAATGGTGAAAGCATTATTCTCATCACACAACCCATTATGTGTCTTATTTTACACACAAAGTTCTCTAAACAATAAAACAGAGAGATAACTGTGGGTGCCTGAAAAAAATAAAGTTGGGATATGATCAGCCACTGCATGTTCTTCCACTGGCAGGGGGCTCTCAGTCTGAATTACATGTTCTAAGGAAATCTCAGCCATTTTACATCTCTCTGTGGACAGCACAGCTCCCAGTAACTCCATCAGATCATCCATGTTCCCTGAATCTTTGACTCTGTTAAGTAATGAGAGGCCTGTGGTCTGGACTAATGCCAAAAGAACCACAGTGCAGCTTTCCCTGGCCAGGCCTGCAGAGTGGTGCCTGTGCATGAAGGGTTTCTGTAAGACTGCTTTCATGCTCCTCGGCAAGCAGCCTGAGGGATCACAGTGTGCAGCGAAAACAGATTTTGTTTGGGCCACTGTTCTTTTCTGCCTTTGGCATACTAGGTGCTTCATCTGTCATGGTCAGCTATTCATTCACTTCGATATAGTTTGAACTCCATGGAGAGCAGGCTGAAATAGTATTAAAAGAGACAAAGGAAACACAGTCTTTTATTTTATTTTTTCCTTCTTTTTATTCTTCCAGTTTTCCTCATACATATTTACCTTTCTTTTCCCACTCTTTATTAAAGAATCTGTTAACTGTGTGTGCTTGAAAGCAATTGGTATCCTCCCTGCCTGACAGCTGCCCAAGGGCTGGAGTGCTGAGGCCAGCTTCCTGGGATGTGTTCCTCTCCTTCTCACTTGGTTTGTCATTCTACACTACTACACTGCTATCTTCATTCTCCCATCGAAGTTGTTCTAAATTAAATGGCAGGTTAAAAATAAAATAAAATTTAAAAGCCCAAACAAAAAATACCAGAAAAAGGCAAGCCCAGCCAGCAAAAGAGAAGGCTTGCATATAAAATCACATACCACAGAACTATGAAGCAACATCTCTTCTTTAAATTGTTTCACTTGTTTTTTTTTCCTTCTCTGCAAATGGAACAGTTTATAAGGAACAGATGGTTGAGTGGCTGCTGTGAACCTTTATCACACTGCTGCGGTTTGGGTGATTTTGTAATTATTTTACAATGAAGTACAAGACTGTGGTTTGTGACAACACTGAAGTGTTCTATAGCAAGTAAAGTCAAACAGTTAAAAAAGAACATATTGCAAAGGAGATATCTCTTTCCACTTTATACAATGTATCATAAACTCTGGTGTGCAGCAGAACTTGCAGAGACTGTGCTTAACATAGCAGCGCATCTGAAGGAGCCTTATTACAGAGGACTGCTGTCCAATGCAGGATGTCACTATGTCTAGTTTAAAGTTATATTAAAATGCACAGCAGTACATGAAATGATACAGAATCTTACTGAAACTAAGGTGATTTTAGGGCTTTATATCATACTTAGTACCATTTTTTTCCCACAGCCAGTAGCTTTACTAGTTAGATGTAATCTAGAGGGAACTTCAGTAGTGTTTATTTTTCTAGCAGTCTCATGACACAGATAGGAAAGCTCTCTCAAAGGCTCAGTCTGACAACCTCTGTGTGCTGGGGCACATCGCGACCTTCGGACGCCTGTGTGAGTGACTCAGGCACTCGGGTATCCTGCTGCTGCTCCCAGCCTGCCTGCCAGCTCTTCCAGAAAAAAAACGGGCAGGAAACCAGTCCTGTCAACGCAAACTCCTTCCTCCTGCTCCACAAAATGTAACCAGCAGGGATTGCGTGGGCAGAACACAACGTGCACTGCTCCATCCCAATGCCCCTGTAATTCAAGCTGTCTGAATTTGCAATTCACATATGACAGGGAGAAATCTTACAGAAATCTTTCATGAGAGGTTCACTTACACAGATGACTATGATATGATTTAAAAGAAAAAAAAGCCTATAGGCTGGGCAAGGTATTTCAGAAAAAAAAAAAGACAACCTCAAATGCAATACTTCTCTACTTCTTACAACAAACAATAAGATCGTGATCTGGAAAGGTGCAAGCTGAGCTAAAAATTTATGACAGAGATAAAACAAAGTGTTAAGACCAAAACCAAAAGGTTTAGGTTAACTGGTTATAAATACTGCTTTTAACTAAGATACCCAGCTCTCTCTCTACTCCAGCCAATGCCTTTTCTGCCTTACCTCATTCTATTTCCCACACTTGCCATGAATATACAAAAAAACCTAAACAGCTGGCTGATCTGGCATACTAACAGTTTCTGTGCACTGAACACAGCATTTTTTTTTCCTTCTTATATTGCAGCTCTCACCACTGTGCTACCCAAGAGCCTTGTGTTAACTTAATTGTTTTAAAATGCAAGACCCTACACAGTAGTCTATCTTTGCAATAGCAATATTCAGGAAGAATTGCTTTGCTTACTTGCGAGAAAAAGAAGATCTCTTGCTTCCAGCAGCCGACATATGGACTTCAGGTGCTGAAATACTGCCCGTGCTGCTTGAAGAGCTAAAATCGGCTTCACTGCCTGGAAAGGAAAAGGAAAAGAGTGAAAACATGATGGAAATTATAACTCAAAGATTGTTTTCAAAATAACAGTGAATCACAAGCATCCTTCCTTTGTCTGTTCTGGGTGAATTTCAGAAGTTGCATGGATTTTCAAACATCCCTGAGGACAAGACCTGGATCTGTTCCAGATTTTCAACATTTCTTCAGAACTGGCACTTCAACAAGAGCAGAAAAAAACATTTGGACACAAAACCCTCACACCACAGAAGCCATTTCAGGTCTCAGACAGGAACACTTGTGACAACCTGTTTGCTCTCTCTCTCACAGCCATCAATAGATGAACAAGGCTGCTTACATGGCTCCTTCAGGAGCACAGTGATTAGGAACACACCACTGTAAATGGGTATTTCTCATGCTTTAAACCATACAGAAGCACTGCTCACTACTTCTGTTTTGTTTTCTGAGATAACATAAATGTAGATATATAGGTATAAACCTGTACAAGCTAACAGTATATATATTTACACGCAATGCAAGTTTTCATGTGGTACAGAAGCACAGTGATGCAGTTCTAATAACCTTAAAATAATCCAGCAATCACACGTAGGTCCCAAGTACTTCTCAGGTACCAAGTCATCTGTCTGATTACTGGTTTTCTATGGATCATAGCTTTATTTTCACAAGCTCTGGCATATACAAGGAAAATTGCTCTCATTTTGCTAAGGTCAGTAGTAGATAGATGTACTAAGAAAACCTTATTCTCTGGAAAAAAAACCACACCAAAGCTGTAATTTTTTTTCCAATCTGTCAATCCAATAGTAAATGTCCTATGCCACACCCAGGTCTCATGCTGTAGAGCCACAATAATGAATGGTGACTTTAACTGAGGGGATGGAAATAACTCTCCAATATCCTTTAAGCAGCTGACCAAGGGGAGCATTTCTCACCTGGTAATTTATGGGTGTCATCCCATGGATAGACATCCCCAAGCCAGCAGATGCAGACTTGCCATCGTTTGGTATAGTTTCCACACAGGAGAGATGCAGCTGCAGCCACCATCACCCCCCTGTTGCATCTAGACCTTCTAGTCCTCAATCTCACCTAAATTCTTCACAGAGCTGATGGTGAAGGGTACATCTTTCCCCCTGAACACCTGAGACTGGGAAAAGGCTTTGTCAGAGCCTGGCTTCACAGCCTTTAATAGGCTGAGACAGCCAGCAACAACTCTTACCACCTTGCAACACTTAGCAACTGGCCTTAGGATAAGGTGTGATTGGATTTAACCCAATACTTTCCCTACCTCATGACATCTGAGACCAATCTCTACTTCTCTGTGCCTCTGCATCAGCCCATCCCAGGATATTCCTCGGCCCAATTTCAAAGTGCTCAGGTACAAAGCTTAGCTCTTTAAAAGAAGATGCCAGGGATCCAGCTCTAGCACCTCTAACCAGCTCCATACCCAGTACAATACCCCTGATAATCAGACCCAAGCCACCACAGCCATAACAAGATCAGAGCTGCGTGCAAATTTGCAAGGGGAGGGAAGGAAAGCAGCAAAGGCACTTGGTTTCACAGAGTATTTATATCATGTTTACAGATGTAAATGTGAGTGACCCTCTTCCTGGGGAAACAAAATTATCATGGGACATGACATTTGAAGATGCAACCGAGTTTTCCTGATAAAATATCCCCATCTACAAGACTAACATTCACTCTAAATAATCCGTTGGTATCACACTACACCCCAAACTACTTTTCTAAACAAGACCCAAACAGGTAAACACGTCACACAGATGTCATACCTCTGCTGTTCAGTTCCCCAAAACATTCCTGCGCTTGTCAGACACCAGCAGCTTTCCCAAGGCAAGTCCTGGCTGTGGCGCAGAGAGCAGGAGCCCTAGCCAAGGTTCATCTCTGGGTAAGGAGATCACATCATAATCAGATCTCGCTATCGAAAGCACTGCCGTAGCAAGGCTTAACAATCGCCTCTCCCTGACCTGCCTGGCTTGGAGCACCAAGAGCTGCAGGGCTGGGCACTGCTGTAAGAGCCAGCAGAGCTTGCAAACACAACCATGCCATCAGCAGAGCTTTCTGAAAGACTGAGCTACATCTGAGACCAGGAACTGTGTCTGCAAAGCATGAACTAACCTTTCTGGCCCCAGTTCTAATAACAGCTATACACAAGCTTAACACTTAGCAAAGGAGACTACTTATGTTTAAAATTAGGCATGCGGCTATTTATAGTATCTTTGAGAACATTTTATAAGTTAAAGGGGTCACTGCTAGCAATGGTTCCAAGTGTATAAATGATGTTCAAGCCAGTTTTGTGTGTAGCAGAGCTTGACAGCAATGATATTAGGAAACTTTAAAAACATCTTCTCCCATTTGGTAGACATCTCTGAGCAAAATAACATGGCATCTATCCATAAAATATCCATTGCATCATATTCTCTGGGTAGGCATGACTTCTGTCTTACAAGTATCTCAACAAAACATGGAACTCCTTGTCTAGCAGCAGTGCAGGCAGGAGCTGAACACGGCTTCTCATTCTCTAATGCCATTCTCCAGGCTGACAGCTTCCTAAGGATGCCCGTTGACTATTTTTGTCACTGTGACTATGTAATGACAAAAGCGCACACATGTAAGCCTCAGGACAGCCCATTAATTTAGTGCTATCTACAAAAGAGACTGACACTTCTCAACCCCGCTTTCCTTTGTCCTAACTGGCTGTAACACTTGTTTAGCTCCAATCACAGACTTTCCTCTTAAAAATACTATCTTACTAACCCGTCCCTGCAAAAGATGCTACACGTTGGGTCACCAGCCTCAGCAGTATGTCATTTGGAGTTCACTCATGCATATTCTTCCACGCTGCATCGTCAGTGTCCCAGCCCGGTGTCCGTCCTGTCCCCCAGCCCGGTGTCCGTGCTGTCCCCCAGCTGTCAGTGTCCAAACCCGGTGTCTGTGCTGTCCCCCAGCCCGGTGTCCGTGCTGTCCCCCAGCTGTCAGTGTCCCAGCCAGGTGTCCGTGCTGTCTCCCACCTGTCAGTGTCCCAGCCCGGTGTCCGTGCTGTCCCCCAGCCTCCCCCGCCTGGCAGCGGGCTCCGAGCAGCACGCCCACGCCACGGGAGCACAGCTCTGCACTGCTCTGCAGCGGGGGAGCAGCACAAGCATGGCCAGGGAAGTACCGTCACATTTTCCAGGGCTGCTCTTTGCCGGGAATGGGTATCTGAGGAGCAAGAGTGAAACCCTGCAGAGCTCGGTGCTGTCCCTGCACTTCACCGCTCTGCAGCAGCGGCACCGAGCCGGGAGCGCTCTGCGGGCAGCATCGCTCTCTGTGCTGCCTTTTCGCCTCCTTGCTGCCCCGACAGCATCGCGACAGTCGCGGGTTCGGCTGAGGGAGGAGAGGGAGCCTTGCCAGCTGCGGTGCTGCCTGTGAGAGTCGCGCACATGGGCAGCGCCACACGGGGTGACCGCGGTCCGGCAGACGCGTGTGGCATCTGCCACCGCAGCCCGGGGAGCGCACACCCTCCTGTCGCTGCACAGAATCCACTGCGACACTCAGGAATGTCTCTAGGGCAGGTTTCCCATCCTGCATATGATGCAATTACAGATTTGGGGGCGGGATTGAGGAGCGGGAGAAGTGCGAGGGCCGGAACGCCTCCAGCTGGCACTGCCGCGTGTTTATCCCACCGGGCAGGGCAGCAGCCACCACGGGCACATCCTGGGCGTGGACAAGCCTCACCTGGAACTCTGCTCTCTGCACTGCCTCAGGCAAAGGGCAAGGACAACACAGGAACAGTGCCTGTATCACACACACACTGCTCTCACACCTGCTACAGGTGCTACATTGGGCTACCTGGTACATAAACCACAGAGTTTAGCTCCCTTCTGATTCCATAAACATGACCTCTTTATATGTATATCAGTCTTGAAGGAGGTTTTGCATATAGCCAGTGAAACAAAGCTGTAAATAAAACAGTGCTGACAGAAACAGCTTGTCCTCAAAATGTAAAGCACTTAAATTTGCTGAGCTTTCTTGCCTTCAAAAGCACTCTGTTATACAGCAAAGTGACCAAAATATGCATACATATTAACCACTTTGGTGCAGCTACTTGAGGAATAAGTGGCATGCTACCCCTAGATAGCTCGATTTAGAGACCTCAGGGGTAGAGCTTGGGCATGACTGTCTGAAAAAATATCCAGCAAAGTCATTAGAAGCTGCTGGAAAAATAGAGAGAATTCAGTTGTGATGCCCACTAATGAAAGAACCTGCAGTATATCTCCTGAAAGCACTAATGCTGTTTTTATTTTTCTGTTTAATGTGGGGTTGTTCCTGCAAGATAGATTTTGTACACCACAAACAATCTAGGGAAGAAAACCACACTGCTCACATACACTGACAAATGTAAAAAAAAAAATAAGCTGCAAAGAAGCAATGAAATCTTGCTTTAACATTTCAGGCTTTTCTTCAGATAATACCCTTAAAAATGACCCATTTTGAAGGCAAATCTCCTAGTGAGAAATGTGCTGAATTCAAAGTGTCAAGACCATGGATGACAGTGGGTTTTGGTTCCAGTCCCTGGCCTTTGACTTATTACTTATTTGATTTAGGATTATTGTACAGGAGACTCTTATTTTGGATTTAACTATTACATTTCACACTGAACAGTAACTGGGTAAAAGCAGATGTAGCCTTGATTGAAACAGAAGCTGCTCCCACATTCTCTGCCTCTGCCTGTGTCACTCTCCCCACTATAATGAGGTCTAATACCAGGGGAGGAAGCTGAGGACACCCAGTAGGTTGCACTGGTTCAGGAACTCTTAGGAGAAGTGTAGATTTGAGCTCCTTTGGTCTGAAGAGGGCACTGGACTCAGACCTTTTGCTCAAGCTCTAACTACTCAGGTGTGACACAGCACAGATTGGCAGCACTAGCAGTGCCCACATTTCAGAGGAATGAAACCTACTGGATGCCTGCACTCACAGAGATGGTCTGACTCTGGTATGGAGTTCACAGTGAATTCAAGGATGCATGTGGGCACACCCAGGACTACAGGCATGTGACTAAATCTGGGACATGGAAACTTCTCTCTGGCATCTCCTGTGGGCATGTCTGGCATGATTTTAGTACCTAATCATCCCTCTGGTTTTATATAAGGTTTAGTCATTGAACTCACATTTGTGAGTTGTGCTACACGAATAATGACAAAAAACTGGGCACAGCAATGTCTGGCATCCTCAATCCTAAGGGTACAACAGGCATCCCTTCCCTACCCCACTGCATTGGCCAATGAGTGGAGCCATCACTCCCCACATCCACCCAACTGCTCTACAGTGCTCCCTCAGCAGACAGGTCCGTGGCCACATTTCAGCTGAGTGCTTGGCCCAGTAACACCTGGGAACTGGGGCAGCTGGCAGAGACATGGAGGGGATATGGAGCAAAACTTTGGGTGTGGGTCTCCATAAATTGTTCAAATGTGTTGGGCAAGAAGACTGCCAGCTCAAAACCAGACAGACTTTTGGGAAGGAGTGAAACAGATCCTGCCTCCCTGTGTTTGGACCTAAATACAATTTTACAAATGTTTATTTATGTTGATTTTTGCTCATTCGTGTTTATTCTTTTTACTTTGAAAGAAGGATTGTTATCAAATAATTAATCTCATTAAGCAGTTTTCTGATCTAAGTACTATAGTTTTAGTAGTAATCTGAATCACACTAATGCAAATTATAAGCATTACAGATCTCAACATGAATACATAATGTGACTTATGTATTCTGTGAAACCACAATCAATCAAGCTCTTCTCTCAAAACACAGTCACTACAAAATAATTACTGACATTGGCTGAGAGCCATCATGAATATTCTGCATATCACTATGATCTGGGCTTGTGTTTTTCTTAATTGTTTCTAATTCACTGATTTGTAGAGAAGCCAAAAGCAGATGTTGGAATAGACAAAGAGTATTACAAGCTGGATTTTTTTGCTGCTTTATGTATTTTTAAGGATATTTTTCAAACAGAAGTCAGCCTGACCTAATTATTTTTGTGCTTCTATATGGAGCTTGAACCATTTGAACAACACCTTAGAAATTACTCCCATAATTTCACTCTTCTCAGCCTGAAGTGACCTTTGTCAGGGGGAACATAAGCTCATGGAGCAGAAGGGAACAGTCTGGGGAACTTATCTTCATGTTCAAACAAAAAGGCTCTTTGTTATCAGAGACAGAAGGATGCTGCTTTCCTACACCAACTTCAATACAAACATTGAAACTGGAGGTTCAAAAAATACACTGAGAGTTGTATAACATAATGCTAACTTGCATTTGACAGTTTTATAAATCATATCTTTAATCCATCTATGGACAAGTATTTTTTATAAGCAACCATGCAGTATCACCTCAGGGGATGTTTTTATGTACCAGGTAGTACTATTTTGTCTGTTTGAAGGGAAATGGATAGGCTGGTCAGAAGTATTTTTAGGAACTGGAAAATGTCATCTTTGGCAGGAGTAACAGGCATACACAGAGAGGCAGCAAACTTCATCACAGACTGGGAAAAGATCCCAGCCCTCCTGTCACGTTGGTGGCAGAAGTTTAACAAAGGGCTTTCAGAGGCCCCTTCAACACATCTCCTAAATCTGGTTCCCATGTGCAAGGAGGAGAGAAACTGTCTGGGGCACAGGACAGGAGAGAAGCTGTCTGTGCAAGGAGCTGCACAGGCCCACGGGCACAGGGTATCTGCAAGTGCATGAAACTGCATGCAAAACCTGATTCAAATGAAAGCTTTTGCATAGTCACCCTTAATATAAGACATATGGTTTTCATTATTATGTGCATAAAATATTTTAAATCAGTTTGACATGTTTTCAACAGGCAAGGGAAAAACACTGGAAGGAGAAATATATCTGGGAGGTAATTGATGAAACAACCCTGCAATCCCAAGGTGAAAAGTAAAATTGGTCATATGCTAAACAAATATTCACTTTAACACACATGTTGAAATTATTACACAAAATAATCAAGTTCAAGTGCCATCTATTAAAAAGAACAGCAAAACCTTACCCAATTGGTTGCATAAACTATATTTTTTACAGTAACAAATCCAAGGTAGGTCTGAGGCCAATGCATTTCAAGTTATGACTGCCATCATTTGCTGCTTTTTTTCACTCTTACTGTTAGAAGCAAAAATGAAAGACAAGAAGTCTGTGCTTTTTCAGCTTATTAATCCTTGCCGGTTTATGGTAAGCTGTACTCCACCAGCTCTAGCAAACAGACACAGCTTGCCCAGATATCAAAAGCCAACAGCTTCCTGTTACTTATAGAATCTAAGAAAGGTGGAACACAGACCTGTAATGAAGTGCCTCAGCATGGAAGCAAGACAATGTAATACTAATAAAATATGAAACAAACCTGGCAAAATTTTCATTTATTTTAAATACATTTTACGTAATGGTGTATATAAAATACACTATTATAAAGCAGGCTTGCTAATTTTTTTAATGCCACGTTAAAGGCAGTGCATTTCAGACTGCTTGGGGAAGAGACGTCCACCCTGCAGTGGCTGGAGGCTGAATGTACAAAACAGGTCTCGTCTCCAGCTCCTGGGGGGAGTTACGGGAGTTTTGGAACTGATGCTCTCTCTAACTGCCATCTCAACTGGGAACCACCTCCCACCAGTGTCACTCAGCAAAGCTTCTCAGCTCTGCCAGACTTGTTTCTGTGCATGCCTAGAAGCAGGTCAGCCTAAAAGGTGATGAACAGTTTGGTGCCTTTTTCAAAGACCTGGGTGGGTGTTTCACACTACATCACATAAATCAGGATCCACACTAAACAAGCCCAATGACAGCTCTTTTATGCTGTCTGCTTCACTGGGGAAAAAAAGGCTCCACCTGGGATTCTAAGAACTGGGAGGGTGCTGCACATGATCTCCCCAACACACCCCCAGGAACACAGCATCCAGCAATAAGAACTTGACGAAGAGATGAGGTCCCATCCTTGCAGCTTGTCATGTCCTTCTCCAGCTCCTCCATAAAAACACTTAGTTTGGAATACCTATATTTATTAACCCCTGCTACATGGATGAAATCCATACAGGCCTGAATTTCCCACAGCTCCCACCTCCTTCGGGAGACTCCACCCTGCATGCAACACAGCTGAGAAAACTATTATTCTCTGCAATCTAAAGTTTTAGCAGAGTTGGGCTACTTTTATCTAGTTGTTCTGGCTGCTGGGTTTTATTTTATGCATTGTTATTTATTGTGGTTTCTTTACTGGAACAGGGATTGGACACGCATTTTTCCTTTCTCCTAGGCTCTTCCCAAGCTCAAAATTCTTAACTTCAAGGGAGAACTAAAACAGAGTGAAGACATCTAAAGCACAGCTTCATCAGGATTTAGATATCTAGGTACATAAAAGCAAGTAAAATACCATTGCTTAAATAGGTCAAATGTTTAAAATGACACCACTATCTGCAAAGATCTGGTAAGTTGTTTATGCTTGACCTTCCACTTCTGAGCCCACTCCCCACCCACTCAACAATGTCTTTATACGACAGTGAAATCAAATAAGTGAGATTTGCACAACTAAAATAAAGACATTCCCTTAGCTTTTCATTCCTATGCATAAATACAGACATATAAAAACAAGGAATATATAGACTTATCCACTCAATACTGCTCAAAAGTATTTGAAGTAATGATTCTGATGGAAACAAATCTTTTAGGTAGTAATTTGGTTGCCAAAAAAAAAACAAGCTCAGAGAACACTGAAAATATATATGATTTGAAGTCAAACATGGCCAGAAAAATGGAAAATTGGATTTTTCTACTTTCTGTTTGAAATGATGCTTTAATTATGAAAACTAACAAATGCCTTTCTTTTTAAAAAATGTGGTAAAACATAAAATTAAATCCCCAAAAATTCAAAATATTTTAGATTGAATATAGCCTTTGTTCAGTTTGAAATCAAGACTTTCTTTAATGTTTTGATTTGGAAGCAATCCCCAAATGAATTGTTTGCATAGCTCTGCTTTGAACATAGTAAGATGTCAGACAAAAAAGCAATAGGGGATAAAAAGAAAAATAGAAAAGGAAATAATCTATCAACTCCTGAGTAAACACTGCTCAGAAAACACTTTAAATCCCATGATTCTCATTAAAAAGGCATTAATAACCTGGAGAAATTCCAAAAAAGGTCAACAATAATGATAATAGCATTACAGGGCACTGTTTATGAAGGGAGATTAAGGGAATGCAATTTGCTTATTCTAAGATAAAAATGCATAATGACAACAGAGTTTATCATGGGAGGAGGAATACAGCTGGAAACTGTACAGAAAACTCAGTAACAGCAACACAGGGTTCTGGTTGTGATGTATGTTATTTCAAGAAAAATTACTTGAAGTAAGAACTCATGGTGAGTGGGAGTTGTGCATAGTAAAATGTATCTGGAATAGGTTCAGAATACTTTAACCAGGGAAGTTAGGAAGCTATTTTAAACATTGGTATAAATAATACAGATTGTAATTTAAAAGCAGAGGACAGAAAAAATTCCTAGGGGAAGATCCATAATGGACTCTTTCGTATGCACAGTATTTCATCCTTTGAAGTGGGCTGAAACCCACAGAAAGCAACCACAAGGCACAGAAAACTCATTGCAGTAAATACACAAATTTAAAATGTTCTATGTTGATCCCACACACATTTTAAAACAAATACTTAAGAGCATGCAGTGTGTATAGCATCGGTTTCTCCTTTCTGGCTCAAATTCCACCTTGGATTAGCAGAGGAGAAAAAAAACCCAAACAAACCTGCTTGAATATACAAAAAGAATTGTATTATTTTTACTAACGATCACAGCTATTGCCATCTTCAACACCTACCTCTAAATCCCAGGGCTCTTCTCGTGCCAGGCCCTCAGCTGTCGTTTCCTGATGCAGGAGCACGTCCCCCGAGCCCCAGGAGACCTTCACTCCTATCAAAAGGCATCTGGGTCTAAATGATGTATTGTGTGCAGGGATCTCATCCTGTGCAGCATCCCAGGCAGAAGCCCCATATCCCATATATCCCATATCCCCTGATTTGCAGTCAGAGCAGTGGCTCTCTCGTGGACCAAGTGCAAGGTTAAGCTCGAGCCCACAGGCATCCTTGGCCACCATCTCCCTGTAACCATGGCTGTCCCACTTTCTGTGGGTCTGGAGCAGCATCAGTGCAAGAGAGACAAAAGAGTTACCGTGTGCCTGCTGGGAATGCAGCTCCCAACCCCCAGCAAAAGAGTAACTGAATTAAAGTGGAGCAGCTTCCCTGGGAGCAGACACCCTGCATCCCCTCAGCCTGCCCGGCCGCTCTGTATTAGGGCACTCCTCTCCTCTTTGCTAAAGTCCATCCTCCAAAAGATACACACAGAGATCAAAACCTAAGTGTTTTTTCCATTTACTGAACTAAGCAAGGACTTCCTTTTATTTATTTCTATGTAGAACAGGTGGGACTCAGGGTCTCACCTTTACTTGCTTTACTCCTTTACAACTTGTTGGCTTTTTTCTGGATCCTCTATTTTTGCTGTGACATCTGGGCATTTGCCAAGACGTTAAGCCTAAGAGTCTTCTGAACAAAGAAATATATGTCCTGAGAGGCCACTAATTGCCTATGTTTCTACTAAGCAACATCTAAAATAATTTTTAGAAGGGGTTAGACTATAAAATTTGTGACAAAGAATTAAAAGATGTTTTTTCTACGCCACTTTTAAAGGAATTTGTAGATTTGTGTTAAATACTATGAAATGCTTAGAAGTTGAAGCACTACTTGTAGCTTCTATTTTGCTTATTCTTGTTGATAAGAAATGTTTGGGTATTTGAACATGCTCTTCCACATCAATTCAAGCAAATTTGTTTAAATTAGAGGTTTAAATCTAAAATACATATAAATCTAAACTTAAAACCTACGACTATGCTAATAATTTTTACCCAACTTTCTAAGCATCTTTTGCTTAAAATATATATATTCTGGCTATATTCCAGTATTACTTTTCAGAAGTTACAGAGCACTTATTCCACTTCTGTGTGATTTAGTCAGCTTTAGGACTTTAGTTAGTCCTAAAAATATTTAGTTTCTGTGAATCCGTAGTGCAAAATGGGATTCACAATCCCCCTTTGCAATTCTGGGCAGCTTGGGCAGCAGTCTTCACAAAATGGACAAATGGAGAGTGCCTAAGCTTATCAGGGATGATCAGAAAAGGAAAAGGCAACTAATTAGAGCTACTTGAAGGTCCATGTGTGCTCTTTAAGCACAAACTTTCTTCCACAACTGAATGTCTAAGAACTTCTCTTTCCATTAAAAAAAGAAAGAAGCCAAAAAAGAGAAATAAAAGCCACAGAGACTGTGCTTGATTTCAGTAAGAGCCAACAGCAGAGGTGTCAGAGGCCTGATGAAGACACAGGAGATGCAGGTAGGATTTATCTGACTAAATGTGGAAGTCACCCATGTCTGAGTCAACCTTGGTCCCATTCTCAGTCAACATAACCAGTGAATCCTAAAGTAAAGACTTCAATATTTGGTCAGAAAGATCACACACCAGATACAGCGGATTCATTTGTTCTACCTCCTTTAAAACAAAATAGGATCTTAGTGCACTCATGCAGGCAAAAATAATCAATTCCTACACTACAAATTGGGAATTGAGGTCAGATTAATTAGGGGCCATCTCAGCTCTATTCATCTTGGATGAAGACCATGAATTCACGTCCCTCACTCCAAAACAGCTCTTGTAACCCCTAGAAGGGAAATGGCAGGTCCACCTGTTAAAACTATTTTGTGTCCCTTGAGCAATGGAACCAGTCACTCAGACCAGAAAAGAGAGTCAGACCCCATCTGCTACTGAAGGTTGTCTAAGGAGACAATCAGATTCAAACTTCACTTCTGAATCACAAAAGGTGGGGATTTGTGTCAGACAGAGGAGCTCCAACCAATGGGATCTACTGGCTGGGCTGAGTCCAGAACTAGAAGGAAATATTCAAAGGGGCCATAAGAATCTGGATATCCTGGAGTATGAGGAGGAGACTGGGCTTTGCAAATGCCAGACCCTCAGCAGTATCACCACCATCCCCCAAACCTCACAGGCTGGCCACCTTCCAGCCCTTACTGACTGCAGCAACCACCAAACCTCTGCAGGTGATGTCCCTCTGGGCTCAGCTCTGGAACACAAGCTCTGAGGATGGCATGGGCTGGAGCCCAGACACTGTCCCCACTCTGGAGGGTGGGATGTGCATGTGCATCCCTCCCAGAGCACACCCTGCTCCTCTGGGACCTGCTGAACTGAGGCCTTAATAACTCCCTGTGCTGGCAGGTGAGGCAAGCAAATCTGCACAGTTCCATAGCAACAGACATGACATTAAAGCAGCAAAATATGCAGGAGGACTCAGCACATACAAAATTATCATCCAGAAACATTTTTTTATTTAGAAAATCAGCAGTAGCTATTTTGTGTGGGTGCAAAATGAAACGTGAAGGGAAAGAAGAAAAGCAAAAGAAACTGAGGAAAACAAATAGGGTCAAAACCCACCCTAATTTGTTAGATTCTGTATTAGAGAAGGTCTCAGAAACTTTAGTGTCAGAAATGAAATTATGAAATACAGGTATTAGAAAGGGAGAAGAATGTGACTGAAACTGTACAGGAAACAAATGTTGCATATGGTTGGATTTGAATGTCAGGATGGTTATAATGGCTGCTATCAGGTGAGGGATAGAAGTGAAGCATTCAAAGCATGTGTTTATATCTGAGAAAGATGCTTCCTTCCTTTTTATTGCCAAGGTGATGTTTTAAAAAACACATCAGAAGCCTTCCAGAAGCATAAGTAGTTGAACACTGTATCTGCTCTTTGCCAAATATCAAGTGGCTTAAAGATATAATGCTCAAGTTAAAGCCCTCCTCATCTGCTTTAAGTTACTCAGAGTACCTGGGTTTTTGCTCTTCCTCTTTTCACTTGGAACCTCCTCTGTACCTGTTAGAGAATCTGCTCTACACTTATCAATAAGCATTATCAGATCAAGAGATTCCTTGTTAATTCAAGTAATTTAAGGGAAGAACTAATGATCAGTCATAGGCAAGATGTTCCATCATTTGGTATCAACTCAATTCACTTGGTCAATCTTCAGAAGCTTTTTTTGTTCTATGATCAGTTATTTCAAGTAGACTGAACCTGGTATAGCTCATTTCCTAATTTCAACATTCTTATGCATGTGACACTAGCCACATATCTAAGGAATTGAATATTCCTAGGAATGGAAGCATGAATTTCCCAATTTTACCACTCAAGTACGGTTATCACTGGTTGCAGGATGGGAACATGGTGTTCACTGATTAAATACTGCATCTGTAACCGGGTTAAATGTTCTTTAACACATCCTTGTTCTAAATTATCCCTCCCCCAAGAAAAGGGACAGTCTTGGAATGTGGGTTATGAGGTGATGTTAAATAAGTTACAGCAAAAAGACAGACACCAGTCTCCTCATTGCTCTTACCTTTGTGGGATGGAAGGAAGAATGCTGATTTGTTTTAAGAATCAGTCAAGGTACTTTGCTACATCCAAATACAGGTTTTCCATTGGTTTTAGTTTTGTTTTTTTTTCAAACAACCAAACAAAGTGTGACTTTGTGTTAGAATACACAGTACACCATCAGCATTTTAAGAAGTGTTTTAGCATAATAGGTAGATGTCCTAGCCAGTAGTTAAAAAGATTCATGAATTTATTTGTGTGCCATAGGAACTGGTCAAGTTAGCACATTCTGTAACTTTGTTTTTGTATTCTGTACTGCTGCTCCTGAACAACAGATCTATTATTTTTCAACTGCTTGCAGAAATTTGGTACAGAGAATAAAGAAAAGTCATGCAAATACCAGATACAATGTTCTTGGATAAATGTGCCAGTAAAACATGTCTTTCTAATGTTTTATCGAACTGTGCAAGATAAAACAAAGTTCTATCATCGCTAACTGATGCAATCAGAAGGAAGTTCTTGACAGTGAAATCAATTTCCAGAATTACCTGTAGACAATCCTTTCCTAGAACTTACACACCAACTCACATTTTTCAAGTGAAGCACATACACACAGATACATCAGAGTCATACACTGCTATTCCCACACTGTCAGACTGAAATGAGGGAATGAGTTGATAAAAGACCTGTAAAATAATACAATCAGACATCAGGAATATAACCTAAATCAAAACCTTTATGTTTTGTTTTTAAAATAACCGAAGTGACTGCCTTTAGAATATAGACAGATATGGAAGTAAAGTAGCAGTATGGATTAATTTATCTGCTAATTTTATACTAATGGATTAACTAGTGACTACTCCTTGCTTTCACAGAGGACTCCCAGAAATAAGTTCCTGGACATTCACTGTCCTGGGAATCTAATCCTCACACACCAGAAAATTAAAAAAAAGAATAAAAAATCCCCAAACTTCAGGAAAAGCATTATGTTTTAACAGCTAGACATTGTTAACAGATAAAACATATTATGCATCTAACACTTGCATTTCTTCTCTGATCTTTTTGGCTTATTTAAGTTCTAGTCTTAATATTTATAGTTGTCTAGGGTGATTTTCCTTGCCTAATTGGAGCCTATCAGCTCCAACACTGACTAAAAAAGCACCTGCACCTATTGAATACTCACAACCAAGTAAGGGCAATACATTCTGCTCCACCTGCCTCTCCTAAAACTCCTAATAGGCCTAAAGCCTTCAAAGATTAATCTGTTCAGGCTGGGACGCCCTATCCCAAAGCTCATTTATGGTGACTTAATAAATTCACCAGGAAAAAGTAGGAAACACATGTTGAGTACAAGATTACTTACTTTGCCTTGTAGTTACTCTTCGTTAATAACATTTTTAGTTGAATGTTGATTGTTAAAAGATACTTTTTTTCAATACCTTAATTTTTATTGACTTAAGTGGCCAAGAAAGGACAGGAAGAACACAAATTGTGCCTTGTAACTACTTAACTACAGATCTGGCTGATGTACTATTTAAAGGACAAAAAAAGTCCAGTGACACAGGATTACAGAATTGCTGGGAGGTAAAAGGGACCTTTTGAAGCCACTCATCCCAATTCGCCATTTAAGCAAGTCCAGCTGGAACAGGCTTTCCAGGACTATACCCAGTTGGGTTTTGACTATATCCATAGATGGAAAGTCCACAGCTTCTCCAGGCAATGTGTGCCAGTGTCTGACCACAGAGAAAAAAAAAGTGGTTTCTTGTGTCCAGATGGAACTTAATGTTTTTCAATTTGTGCTCATTGCCTATTATCCAATAAATGTAGGTGCTTTTTGTGATGGAAGCCTCTGAGATTTTCCTATCAATCTGAACAGAAAAAAGTTTTAATGTCCAAACTCCCAGTAATGACCCTTCTTGGAACATAATCCATAGCAGTTCAATGACACTGAAACCCAAAAATATTGCTATTTTAGCCAGATTCAGTAATAAATGGCTAGATGTTTTATTAGCAGTGAAAAAAAAAACTGAACCCCTTTCTGCACAGTCCTCTGCTACCTGGATTGTTTATTATTGTACCAAGATGTCAATGACAGCCAGTCCTTACAAGGCTTGGGAGCTGACCCTAACTGGGGCTCACCTAGGGCTCCTTTTATGCCATGGTGTTTACACCTCTATTCTGCAGGATCCTGAAGATGCTAAAAGATCTGGGACAGGCTTAATGATTTTTTTCTTAGATCTTAATAATTTCATGTTAAACTTCAGGAATTCTGTGGGCTCTAGGAAAAAAGGTCCGACAGCAAACATTCAGTGAATTGTCCCAAGTGTGCCTGTAACAACAAATGCAAGAAGACCAGAACTTTACAGAAATGCTGAACAGAGCTGATCAGATGTCCTCCTCAAATTCTGATGCTCAGAGAGATTTAAATAAATGTCTGTGTTAGTTTAAATATGCAAGACTTTTAAAAGATGACACAACTTCTGCTAAAGATTCTCCTCTTTATCCATGTCTTTGAAAGAAGCAGATTTTGAATCCTTTCACTAAGTGTTCTAATGGAAGTCAAAAAAGAAGATGAGAAAGACTGTTAAAGGAAGCAAAACAATTCCCACAGTTTTCAACAGGATGTGGACATGAACTACAGGAATTCAGGAGGGATCTTTCTAGGAGGACTACACAAGAATGTGAGCATGTAGAAGTGCTTATGGTCCTGTCTTGTCAATTACAAAAACTGTAGGAGTCAGAACAGCATCTTGATACAAAACTAAGACCAATGTTAATTAAGTCTTTTTGCACCTTTTTGTGAGGGCATTTTCCGCAGCACATTTTGTATTGCTTTTAATATTATATGAATGAATCACAACTAAAAGAAGGACCAACTTTTAAAATCCAGAAATTAAAAGGCTTGTAGCTGTCTCTGAGAGCAGATGCTCTATTATCTTCCTTAATGCTCCTGTTTTCTCCATCCTTCCCTGGGAAAGCAGCACAGGTTTTAAGCCAAGTTCACTTCTACACTGCTGTGATTCAGGTTTAATGCACAATAAAAACCATTTTCATGTCTCTCAAATGAATAATTTCCCCATGATTATAAATATTTTATAGGTTTAAAAAGAACATTCCAGGATTATGTATGGCTCTCTATGCAAACTACATAAAATATGAATGATAGCCAAAGCTATTTTGTTAATACTTCAAGAGGTGAAGATGGCTTAGACTCACATAACAAGGCCTTAGGCTGTTTGAGAGAAAAAAAAAAGCTATGTGTATTTTGAAGTACAGAAAAGAAAGATGAAGTGATGTTACTAGAGAAGCAGAAAAGTATCAGAACTTGGGAACAGCCCAAAAAAATCCCAGGGTTCATTCTCAGTGCTATCCCTTTCTGACATTTCCTGAATTATCTAAATATTTGTGTAAGTGTTTCTTCCAAGATTCACCATGTTCCAAGAAAACAATACTGGGAACAGACAGATTTCAGCAAAATGACAGGAATTTTGAAGGTGCACAGTACTACTTGATGTACTTGTGTAAAAAAAATGTAGTGCAGGATCTGGTAAAAAGGAGTGGTAGGCTGGATTTTTGTCTCTCATATCTGACTCCTGCTATGTGGTCATTGTCGCAAGCCATTTCAAACTAATATGAAGTAGATAAAATCTCTATAAATCAAGAAGGGCTTTTGGTAAAGAGAAAATTACACACCATTTCTTTTATATATGACAAGGACATGTTGCTGTTATTCTCCTCCATATCCTACTTCCCCGCTACTGATTCCTTGTTACCTGTTTGTTTTGCTACATGGTGATGCCTCCTCTTTGCACAATGGCTACATCTTCTCAAGTGAGCCACCAGAAATTCATGTGCAAGTAGGTCATGGGGAAGAAGCCATGGAATGAGATAGCAATGGAATAAAATCAAGTTAACCTCTGTGGCCAACACTGAAGAAAATGAACCCCATCTGTCCCCTGGTGTCCATGTCTGACATGTCCCTCACTTGTGTCAGCTCTCACACTATGACATAATTTTGAATAGCTTTTCACTAAAAAAGTGTGAGATACTTGGCAGGAGGAACTTAGAAATACTCTCTAAAACAGACCTGGTTGCTAAATATTGCAAAAGGCTAATAACTTCATATTATAAGGCAATTTAAGTATAAAACAAAAAACAGTGAGTTAATTTATTGAAAAAGGTGCATAACTCTTCTCCATGAGTATAGGACTCTTCATTAGAAAAAAACTTTCGCATTCATTATTCACATTTTCCTAAGCAACATTCAGATTCACAAACAAAATGGTTGTGGTAGCCACAGCTGCATATCTGACTGTCATACATCACATTCACTACAAACCTTGTAAAAATATTACCTATCACCCATTATGCACAGCCATGGGAGACTGGGAACACTCAAGTAACATGCTGCTATGAAATGAGCCAAAGAACTTGCAGGGATAGTGGTAAATAGGATTTAACCAACCCTTCCAATGACCAAGCCAGTGAAGAGATTTTGCAACAGATTTTCCACTGTTTCTGGATTAAACATGGTGCTGGCAAATCTGAGTGGGCTTTTCATGGAAGTATGTAAATTGCTTCCAGAGGTAAAATTATTCTGGAAACAATATAGCTAGGAGGTACCTGAGCTCATAAACCATGTCAGTTCTGAAGCTCACTATGTAGACGGCCAACTCTGTCTCCATGATTAATTAAATAGCAGCACAAATATCCTGACCATTTGTAATCAAGAGCTGACTGTACATGAATCAAATGATATAAAATGTTTTATATCTATTCACTAAAATTACAGGAACCAATGGCACATCTGGGTATTTAGATTTGGATGTGCAACAGGCAGGTGCTGATTTAGCTGGTGGTCCATTAACCCAAGGCACTGGGAGATACCCTCCTGATTCAGCCATTGCAGTACAGGTCCAAATCTGCCTAGCTCACATACATAGGTTGCCTGTCCCCTTGCCTTGTCTGACATCTTGTATCCGTAGAGCTATCGGAGCCTGGCAGCACAAAGTTTAGGCAGGATCCAACAATAAATTTAAGAACATCACAAGATTTTTTTTCTTATATTAAGAGTAATTTCTTTGGGTACTGAAATATGCGTGCAATTACTATGAAACAGAATAAAATCCATTGCAGCTATTTGAAATCACCATCGAGCCTCATACAAGAAAGTGAAGATGTCTGTTGATTTTATTTCCATGAAAAAGACAGTAACAATAGTGTTTTCATATCGTTCAGGTGGCACTACAGAAAGAAACCAACTATTTTATTTATTATCGGCATGAGTGGTATCACAGTATGTATGTAGGCACCAGTAAATACACCACAGTCAATTAGAAAATGTAACTAAGGAAATGAAAGGAATGATACTCACCAGGCTTTATAAGGCTTGTCTTTGTCTCTTTCTTATATCGAGCCAGCTGTGTATTCCCTTCACTCATTGACCCTGGGCTGAATTTCTTCCTGGAGAAGTCTCCATCGCTACCAGTGCAAAAACTGATGGGACTGTTTCCAGCATCAGAAGGAGTCTTAACTGGAGATACTGACTGGCTACTAGGACAGCCAGTGTCATCTGAACAGAAAAGGGAAAACATCAACACTTCTAAGTACATGAAAGTCAGCAGAATAAAAGAAACAGTGTTTGAACTACAACTCTTTTAGAGTAAGTGATATGTACAACCTTGGCTCTGAAACCTGGTGAGAAGATATTTGTTTCACCCATTTTGTGAAGAAATCTCAAATACTTTATGGCAAGCTCAAAGGGCAAGTACTTGTTTAACTTGGTCTGAAAAAATACAAAATCAGGAGCTACATAATGAAAATTCCCATCTAAGATGAATTCCTTTAGCAAGGTTAGGGAATATTGAAGCATGAAGATACCCAAGAGACACAAATGTTGTGTAGTGCACACTGGCTGCAGAGCAAGCAAGGGCCACATGCTCTCCTTCAAGAAATGAATGGAATAAATGTAATTAATACAATTAATACTTTCCTTTAAAAGCAACCATGATCCTAGAACTTTTACATTTTTGATAAGTGGCTGTGAGGTACCTGGTTTTGAAGAGAGTGGGTTATGCACAGACTGCTTTTGTTTAAAGCTGAATTCCTCTGAGGACACACCAGCACTCCAGGGCATCAACAGCCACACTGGGAACAGAACCAGGTTCCTGACCTCCAGGGATACAAACACTCCAGCTCTTAACAACTGAATGCAAAGCAGTCTGATTTTAAATGAAATCCACGTATCAAACCCCAACTTCATCTAATCATGTTCCATGTAATCTGAGAGTAATTACAGTTCCCCTAAAAGTCATGATGGTTTAATTGACACATAACAAAACCAAACACGCTACTCTGACTCTCCTGGAGAAATCTAATTGTTCTTTCCCAGGACAAAATGAAAGCTGTCATCTGAATTATGCCATTGCACTCTTCTGATGCATTATCTTTAGCTAACATGAAACCCAAAGAAGTACCTGCACCTGAGCCATATAATTTGCATTACTGTTTTGCACTTACCTCTTCCACCCTGTTCATTAATGTAGGTCAAGGCTCATTTTGCACTGAGCTTTGCATGGACATACTGATTTAAAAGTCAGTGTGTGACTGAGTTTTATGAGGCAGAAGGGACACCCCAAATCTCTCTAACACCTTTCTGCCCACCTCCCCTCCACAGGAAAGAACAGCTTTTGCTTTTGCTTAGCTATTGCTCCCTCAATACAGTAAAAAAACTTCATCCTTTCATGTGATCCAGTTTTTCTTCATGCCTGGGCAGTTTTTCTACCCTCACTCCTCTGTTCCAATGTTCTGCTTCTCATTTCCCCAAGTCCTGCCTTCAGTCCTAAGCAAGGTACCCACAGGTGCTGACTGTCCAGAGCAAGCTGCATGCATTAGGTGCAGGAGCAGCCAGCAGCCTGAGGTGCTGCATCCCAGGCCTCTGCCAAGTGCCAGGCATGATGCCAAGCCAAGGGGCAACCCAGCCTACTGCCAGAAACACTTCCCAGGGCACAAAGGGCAGTAACAGTGCAAAGCACCTAATCCAGCTTAATCATATTTAATTCTTTAAAATCACCCCAATTAAGCCAAAAAGCATCTCTTTTTGCCATCTTGCTGCTGCCTTCTGCAACTCAGAATTAGTTCCTAGCAAAATAACAGAAAAAACTGCTAATAGGCTTTTCAGCCTGTCCCTACATTCGGCAGGATTGCTGCCTACATGACTTTAGTTTACTTTTATCTTTTCCATTCCCATCAACATCACAATATAACTCAACACAAAGAAGAGAAAAGGTGGCAATGTCCTCCCAGATCAGCATCTGTTTCCCTTTCTCCAACATCTGGAGTCTCTTTTGCAGGCTGAGTGAACATTACCTGTGGGAGAGTGGATCAGCACCACTGAGTGAGCTCTTGAAGTGCATTTAAGCAGCTGCTTTAGCTGTGTCCAAAGCATCCTCTCTTTAGAAGCACACAAATATTTATAATCAAATATATTCAGAAACTAGTGACAGCTTGCGCAGTTTGTTTTTAATTATGACTTTTCCACTTAGATGTTTCTGTATGTGGCATTAGTTTCCAAACTTTATGTTAGAACAAAAACAACAAAAAATCTCCACACAAATCCCCTCAAAACAAGAAAACCAAAACCCAAGCAAACTCCCCTACCAAAACCTCCCACCCAAACCCACAAGAACCTATTTACCTCATGTCTCCATCAACGTAGTTACTGCAATACCTGCATAGGTGCTGCAGACCTCACAGATCTGTTTTATATTGGAGAATTTATGTAGAAGTAACTCCCAAAGCTATAGAGATGCAGCCTGGAAGAACCACAGGAGCTGATAAAACTTTACACAATGAAAGAACTAAGCTAAAGTGTTAAAAATTAGGGGATTAAAACCCCCAAACGTGCAAAATTCCTACAATTAGGAAAAAGGTAGCTAAAGAATACATGCTAAAATAGCATAAAAATGTTTTATTTACCATCCCCCCAACATTTCCTGTGATTTCATACTGGTGACACTGTACCATCAGATTATGTCATATCTACATGTCCTTGTTTTACTAAGAACTTCAGCTTTCAGTGCAGCAGGGCATTTTAAGAAAGAACAAATGAGCCTGGCACGAAGAAGAATAGCTTTTCTCTACTCATACTCCTTGTAACCTTTAGATATACCAATTACCAGGTGAGTGCTCCCACTCCAGTGAATGAATGATTTTATTGTATTCCCTCTCCTCTGATGGTTTATTTTTAATGTAAGGTAAAACTTCTAATCCTTCTACTACTATTATCCAGAAGCATGAACAAAATTATAAATTTTCCAGAACTAGGTCAAGCTGTAGAGAAAGATTTTTCTGCATCAGCCTTTTGAATAATCAAAATGTTTGCTACCACAGAATGGAAGAGCTGCCTATGAAACACTGGTGCAAGTCAAGCTCTGCTGTACATAGGGGGGACTCACCTGACCCACAACTCACCATCCTGGTACAAGGAAGAGTGATGAAGACTGAGATGTTCTCTAGCTGCTTAGTGCCAGCCAAATTGCCAGCACCTACCTCCATCTTTCCTGCTATTGAAACCTTAACAGGCTATTTATTTGTGTTTGATATGTAGGTGAACTCCCCAGAGGAGAGCAGCAGACTTCCTTGAGGACCCTGATGTGAAGCTGATTCCCCTCCATCTCCAGGCAGCCTGACCACCCCCTCTGCTCCTCACCTGCAGGCAGGATGTGACTGCAGCATGGTGTGTTCAGTATCTCCCCAGACCTGCAGGCTCCTCCTAAACCCTGCTGGAAACTCTGATGGAAGGAAGTGAGGACCTTCACCTGCCCAGAAATGGGCCAAGATAAGGAATCTCTCTCAAAAAAAGCAAGTAACAGGAGCAGATGAGCCCACAATGGGATTCACTTTCTGCTATGATGTGCATAGTTTCCTGCAAGGTCAATTAAGGATTCATCCCTGTAATTCAACAGGAGTTTTGCCCCAGTTAGGAATTCAGATCTAGACTCCTCAGAAACAGAGGCAGACCTGATGATTTACCTCCTCAGGCACTTCAGCATCAGGAAGTCAAAAAAGAGAAAGCTGGTAAATAGTGCTGTGAAAGCCTGTACTTCTGATCTTGCCTGAATTTACTTGCATAAGAGGTATAATCACATGAATTTATAACACACAACTTCCACTGCTTTCTTTCATGGTATCTTTTTATTTCACAGGGGCCTCCTAGGAGCATTCTGGGAGTTGACTTTTCTTTTGAACATCAGCTGGATTTCATCACTTGAAATTCTATGTCCAAGCCCTCTCCCAGAACAGACATGCCTGCCAAGTTTCAAAGCCAAGCATGGGATAGTGTCTCCTCAAACAAACAACCAGGAAAGTTGCTCAGAGCACTCTGACATTTGCACGCCCTGACTAACCTTTAAATAGCAAAGTCAAAATATAAACAACAGTATTAAAGATAATAATAATCTGAACAATTGACAAAAAAACTGTTCTTGTAGACTTTTAGGCTATATATTAAGATACGATGATTTTCTCAGCACAGATATCTTAGAAGGTTCACTAGAATATGCCTTAGAACCTTCTTTTAAAAAATACTGATTTTTTCTAAAGGCTTCAAGAAACTTTGAGTATACAACCTCCTTATGTAACACATCTAAATAACTAATGATGCTCTCACTGAGGAAGCACTGACTTTTTACTTTCACTCCTAGCTGCCAGATCGAGTTAGGCACTCCTGTGACACTGAATGGTCCAGCTCCTGCTTGATCCCTATTTCACCATCCAACATTTGTTTCCTCCTAAGGGCCCCTTGACCAGTGTTCAGTCTGTACATAGCCTGAATTTCCACAATGAAACTTGGAATTAAACATGTGGCTCTAATGAAATTTTAAATGTTCAGTGTACCAAGACAAAAACAATTTCCTGGCTTTTACCTGATGGTTACATTTCCATTCCTCCCAGGATCTGTTAGTCTGAGTAGCCACAGCTCAGATGCACTGCAAGCTGGCTATTGGCAGTGAGGGTACCACAAAGGGTAATTTTTCTGGATAATCTCAGTCTGCTTGTCTACCTCACCTTTTTTAACTCTCAGTTTTTGAACTGTTTTGGTCTTTTCTTCATGGCTAGCCTTGTAGCACGGGGGTGTTAATGCAATTAAGAAAGTTGCTGAGAGACACCAGAGGGAATACAACACTCACCTTCCACCTGTAAGTCTCTGTATTAAACAGACAGAAAGAGGCTACTCTGGAGGGTGAGTCAGAACCACAGCCCCATTCAGGCTAGTCACCCCAGCACTGTGAGTCACTGCCTGCAGGGTCTCAGCTCTCTCCAAGGACTAACACAACCACTCTGACCTGGGCAGCTGAACCAGTGAGTGTAAGGGCTCAGTGCCCAGGCAGAGAAAACTGCTAATGGGAGATTCCCAGTGCCATTCTGGAACAACTGGGAAACACAGCAAAAGCAGCAGATGAAACATAACAGCATAAAATTAGTAGTGTACAGAGAAAAGCAGAGGTAGGAGCATATTCACATTCACACCATGAGGGTCTCAACAGGCAAAAATCCAACCTCATACCTCTGGAGGCTCCCTCACCTTTCCAGAAACCACTGAGGGAGCACAGCCTAAGGTAAGAAGTGGGAATATTCTCCTAGGCTCCTGATTGTACTGAAACCTTTTGTTTTTACTGAGGCCATTCCAGTATGTGATTGCATGTACTCTGTAAATTTAATAATTTGCTAGTAACAATTTGTTGCTTACAAAATCACACAGACTGTAGAAAAAAATATTTTATTAACTTCACTAAAGGTAGAATCCTAAAAATGCTACTAGTTTTGGTCCTTTTGATCAATTTAAAAGTAATTTCTTAACTATTTTGAAGGCCTGTTTGGCTTGCTATTTAAGAAGATTTCTCAGAATATGACATACTTGTAAGGCAAGTCTCTTACCAAAAGTCAAACATAGTAAAGCAGAGCTGAAGCACAAGGACAATTACAGCAGTGTCAGGAAAAAAAGGGAGGCCTACTTATGCAAAATCCTACCTTGCAAATAATTTCCACATTTAATCTCGGTGTCTCTGCAGGCAAAACTTGAATTAACTATGCTCCATTTTGCTTGTGAACAAAGGCTGGCTAGCAGCTCCACCACTCCCTGAGGTCACCTCCAGAGGCTGTGCAAACTATTGTCCTTGAAGGGTTTCTAGACTGACAGACAAATACATGGCTGCTGGGATGTGTGGGAACAGTTCAGCTTCAAAAAAGAGACTGGATGAAATGATCTCCACAGGCCCCTACAACCTACATGATTTTCTTTCTGTCAGATATTCCACTCTGGAAAACATCTGCTATTCACAGTCCATCTTTCAAGCAAGAACTTTTGACAGTAATGTTTATGTAATGGTCATAAAACCTAATCCAGTAAAATCATGACTAAACATCTTCAACTGGTTGCTGAGGATCATCAATGTACAGGCAACTTTTACACCTGCTGCTCACCAGCCCCTTTGAGCTGGCTTCTGTCACACCCACAGGCTGAAAATTTAGTATGAGAGCTGCCCAGTGACTTTGGTGAGAGGCTCCCTCTGCTCATTCACAGCATGGCAGGAATGCTGATAGGCTGAGGTTGTATAGAAAAGGACAGAGGAAGGTTAAAAAAGATGGACTGATGTGCTCCTAAGCTTGGGCTTCTTTTTCAATGCAGGATTTCACATAAACATGTCTTTAAAGGTATCTGCTCTTGATGTCTGACTACAGTTGCTAAGTCATACCGAAGTAGCTAATTTTAATTGATTTTGGCAGCAAGTCTACTAATATTCCTTCTACTTGAACATTTCACTAACAAAAAGGACTGACATGAGCTCTGTCAAAACATATGAAAAAAAAGAGGACTATATAATTGTGGCTTACTGGCTTTGTCATTGCATTTATAGCCCCACTAATGGTGTATTACAGAAGAGAAGCATAAGGGCTTACTAGTCAAAATAGAAATAAAAATAGTACTGTTACTAGGAGAGCTGTGGTCAGGAATAGCATAGCTCCCTGAGTTTCATTATCACATCACAGAAAACATCTGGACAAGGGGCTTAAGGTGATAAAGGACTGAAAAATTGATTTGAATATTTTATAGAAAATTTTTACTAAATTTAAGGACAGGAAAGAATCTAAAAAAAAGACAAAGAAGAGGTTTTTTTCTGTTTGATATGGGTTTAAGGAATTTGGTAGACCTCATTAATCTTTTCTGAGGACAACAGCTGGAGGTGGAACCACTACTGCTGTCTCTGGTGAGAAAGCATTGACTACATCCAGTATAAGAAATACCATGCATTTAATATTAAGTGAAAAACATGTGTATATATAGATGAGCTTCTGTGGTGTTTTATGTGGTTTATTCCATTATACAGCAAAGAAAGAAATTATAAATATTCTTTCCAGTTTTGAAGGTACCATTTTTGGAAATAAAAATCTTCAATGGACCACAATGAAATTTGTACCTATTCCTCAAATGGTGCAACATGTTATACTCATTTGATCTCATACAGCTTTGCCTCCATGGCTAACAGCATGTAACTGCAACCCCCACAGCTTCAATATCACCTCAAAAGGTTGCCCTGATCACCTTCTCATGGAAGGAAATAACATATATAAATTCTATCCACTGTTCTTTTATGCATATTTTTCTTTTCTATTTTCTTTTAACTATCCTCAAGCCCAGAGCAGCACTTAGCAGCACCATAGAATCTAGTCACATATATTTCAAAACACTGAAAATTTTATGGATATATACTAATCCTATAAATGTAGGCCTAAAATATGTAATGTTGAATTTCTCTTAAACATCAAGATTCTCTTTTAACACAAAGTAAATCCAAGACTTCTGATTAAAGTTTAATTCCTGCTACAAGCTGTGATTTTCTTCACAATGCATGACAATATTCAACTCAATAGAAAGTTGCATGAAAAGCACTGTAAAAAGAAAAAGTATTGGATTGTGCATTTGTGGTGAAGAAAATACCAAATGTTGTTTAGAATTCAGCCCATAGTATACACAAGCTACAACTAAAAGGGCAGTAGAAAGGCTGAGGTGTAGCAGAAGGGGTGACTGTTCTCAGGACACCATGCAAAATGTTCCAGAGAGAATGGGAACTGTCCTACTGACCCCAGGAGGTCTGGGTCGGGCTTTAAAGGTTCACAGTACTGACAGACACATGAAAATGTGATAAAAAACATCCAAAAGGTCAAATATTTTGGCTTCCAGATGTTGTTGTGTGGCAAGAGGAACAAAAGTATTGTTACTTAGTCAGTGGGAATAAATACTGAAGTTGAAAGGGAAGGCCAAAAACTGGGGAATGAGCAGACTGCTCTTTAGTACCTAGGGACATTTGTTATTTCCAGGTTTGGAACAGATCTCTGTGCCACAGAAACAGAACTGGTGGCTCATAAGATGAAGCAATAATAAATTATTGCATGTTAGCTGGTCCAGCAGGAAATTCAATACAGAAGCAGCAGTGAGAAAAGGAAGCATGTCACCAGTGTCACCCTAATGAAAAAAGGCCACACGTGTATTTTTGAAAGCATATTTTGTTTCAATGTTTTTGTGAATTAATATCACAGTCATCACTAAACTGCCTCACAATGTGCTGCAAATAAAAGTGGTAGAAAAGACCTCTAGGAGTCTGAAAAAAAAGGCAAAAATGACTGGAAAAGCATAGCATAAAGGACTTCAGGAAAACTTTTAGTATCACATATTTGAGAACTTTTAAGCATGTTTCTTTGAATCATTAACTCAGAGTAAAAATACAACACATAAACCAGTAAGGAACTATTTAAACAGTACTTTTTCTTATGACAGGAAACAAGAAGAATGAGAGAGCTCACCGTTTCCATAGTAATACATACATATATACAAATGAGTAATAAGAGCAATTACTTTCAGTAATTTAAACTAAGTCTAGTCTCATTCTGTTGACTTATTAAAATACTAAAAATTTAGTTTTCTGTATCTATTTCTATTCAGGAATATCCATTTCAGTACACATACTTATTTTATGTAATTTCCAAGGCTAGCTGCTTTATAATGTAATCTGCTTCAATGCTCTAACAGAGAAATTATTTACTGGAGTGCAAGAAGGTGCAGCTTTTTTCTTCTTCAGTAACGGTTGTACAACCTCTTCTTCTTGTCTGTGGCAAGCAAAATGAGTTGTGCATTCACATGGACTTAATAAGCCTGCCAAAAGCCTACATGTTTTTTTGAACTCACTGCCACTGTGAACTCAGCCCCAGCATCCACCAATAGCTAGGCCAATTGGCAAATAATCTCTGTGATCAAGGGGAGTGTGCACAGGAGCAAGTGAGCAAGGAATGGCAACGCTGAGATTCCTCCTGCAGCACCCACACTCAGGCTGACAGGGCAGCTGCTGTACACATGCACATTTGTGCCACACATGCAAAGGACAAGATTTAAATAAAATCTTTGCCCCAGAAAAGAATAAGTTATGAAACAAGGATTGAAATTGAATAAGCATTGAACCAGATCTTGAAATTTTAAAGAAAAAGCAAAAATGAAGCTTCAACTCCTATTTTTGAAGACTGCGTTGGAGTGAGTCTCAGTCATTGATGTACAGAGATGCTACTGGTTTTCAATAGCTCTTAAGACTATTCAGTTTAATTAAAAAGGTGATTTACAGGTAAGCCCAAGAAAAAGAGGAACAGTTTGATATGGCTATTAACCAAGTCCTCTGGCTCAAAAATTCCTATGCTGAACTAATTATTAAATGTACAAGTGTTTCCTGCAAAGCTGCATCTTGGTTATCAAAGCTTCACTGCATTCCCTACTGAAATTCTGGCAGCTGGCATCCTAGAAAAGGCTGAGAGAGAACTTGGGCATTGTTGTAAAGGTACCCCGTAACAAGTAATTTCATGCAGAAAAATTTAAAAGCTGAGCTATTCAAAGACCAAAAGAAGTAAAAGAAGTATATCTCAGACAAAATTCCTTTTTAAAAGAAAAGCTGAATACACTTAGTGAGCTTAGCACAGGCTGGCTTCAAACCAAGGACATGTACACCAAAACCAAGGATAGTGCTCCGCCCAAAGCATCATATTTCTTACAAAGCAAACACCAACTGCAATGACCAAAGGCCCAGCAGCTGCTCCTCCATGGATCCATCAGCAGGAGGCTTGTTTGAGATGCTCTGGATCACATTCTCTGCCCAACTGACAAGATAAGTGCATGCAGCCACTTGGAAGCCAAGTGCAACTGAGGAGAGAAACACGCATGACACAGGCAAATGCTCAGGGGCAGCTGAGCCACACAAAGCGCCTGGGAGAATGTTTTTCCATCATTTGACATCTTTGACTTCTGTGGCCAACATCCAAGCCGAAGAATAGTGCTCCCACATCAAATGACAACCAGGACTCCAGATGCTCTAAGGCTTTAAGAAAGGGCTGCGCATGGTGAATGCAGATACAAAAGCTCAGCTTGCCTACACAACATCCAGACAGCATCCACATTCACTTGGCAGAAACAAAGAATATTAAAAACACATTTTGTCAGGAATATCACAGATATGACTAACACTCTCACTGTGTTTCATCCGGACTTACAAAGCAAAACTGACATAAAGTCAACTGCAAATAATTGACCAACATGATCAAGTGAGGCTCTGATTCTCTCAAACAAGACAAAGAGGGAGCTGATCATGCAAATTTGAACCTATCACAGCCAGAACTAACAACTTCTTCAAAAGAAACTAAGCATTACAAAAGCAGTCTATTTTCTGTTGCCAAGTGATATTTTTGCTGTTACCACCATGCTTGCAGCACTGCCATGGTTCCCAAAACCAATATTAATAATACCTACAAGATTTACCCTCATTTAGAGACAGGGAGCTCCAAGCCTTCGCTAAGGCACTGAGACCAGTGTAAGCACACAGGAAAAATGGACATCAGAAGCTCTAGGGAATCAAGCAAAAAATACATATTTAATGGATGAGGGGAAAAAATAATTTCTATTGGGGTAAAAAGAAATGTACGATCATAACTACTTGGTGTCAATAATGGAAAACAGGTAGAGAACAACTTGACAAGAGAAGGGTAAAGAGGAAAGGAATTATTCCAGGGATCAATTCATACTATCTGCTGCTTATCAAAAACATTTTGAGGTTTAATGCTCAAAAAAATTACAAAAGTGACATTTATCCAAATGCTCATGAACTTTCTCATACTGCTACATTAGTATTCCCATCTGCTCTCATCTTCCAAATTTACTACTTGCTAATTTTAAATACCCTTTTTGCACATGCTACTTCTCAATTAAGAAGCACCAGGAGAGGCAGGTTAGGGGCTGTGACCCCTCCACTCACCTCTCCACACATGTGTTCACCATCCCCTCCCCAGAAACAGGAATCAGCAGCCACCTGCTGCCCCTGGGGGATTTCACTCTAAATCAGACAAATGAGGATAAAGAAGGATCGTAAGTGGAAGACAGGAAAGAGATGTCAGAATGAGGAAATCAAGTCAGTGTCTGTTGCCATACCTGCATCCCAGTGAAAATTCCTTCACACCTAACAACAACTGGACCAGGGTCTGGGATGGAGGACAGTGCCTTGGCTGATCCATGGCTGTGTAAGGTCTGAAGACTCAGAGCAGCAAACCATGTAGTATGTACCTGTATGGGTGCTGCAGGCAGCTTTAGAAACAAAGCTCTCACTTGGAGAAAAAAAAATCAAACTAAATCAATGCAGCATGCGTGAAATAATAAAAGATGAATACAATAAATAAAAGAGATGAGCAGTTGTGCTTAAGATGCAGGGTAAGAGACCAGCATTGCATGCTGCAATACCTCTGTGAAAGCTGCCTTAAAACTGTCAAGCCATGAGATCAGACACACCCAGAACAAAAAAAAATGTGCTGCTGGGACTCAAGACAGCCTATGCAGTGCAATGGGACAGCAATGGTATATGACAGTGGCAGCTACTTGTTGAGTAGATCTGAAGAGCAGGGTACAAACCCAAAAGATGAAAAAAATGTCAGTGATCAAGATGAAAGGCTTGTCAACACAGAAGAAAAAAATCAAGATGAAAACCAGCCATTTGGGAGAGATCATAAAAATAACGTATTTCTAGAAAGCTTCAAAAGATTTTATTTCTTTGGAACAGGCAAACTCAAGCAGGTAAGGTGGAGAGACTAAAAAGGCATGGGAAAAAGACTCCAGCATTCTTACAATCCTATGATGTTTGTTTAATGCATTGTTCATCAAACAATAACCAAATAGATCATTCCACTGAGCCTGACTTGCAAAATCTGGCAAAGCTAAACTCAAACATGGATATGGTATTTCTCATCTAAGAAAACTTGTACACTGTGTTCAATACACCATTTCTCATGAGAAGAGTTAAAAAAGTAATAACAATAATCTAATCCACTATAGTGAAGATCAAGATAAATAAGAGTGTTCTGTCTATATCCCCAGAAACACCTCTGGTAATTGAAAATATTTTGTGAACTAAAAAAAAGGAAGCTTAAGAAGTTTCTCTGATACTAACTATTGCAAAAAATCTTCTTATAATTCAGATATTTAAATAGAGAATCACAGAATCATAGAAATATTTAGGTTGTAAAGACCTCTAAAGTCTTGAGTCCAACCACTAACCTAGCACTTCCAATTCCACCTCTGAAAATGCTATGCTTTCCAAAAAACTGACCATTGAAAACAAATTTCTCCATACTAAAAATACCTTTTAAATTACCACAGGCATATAGAGTCCAAGGTGTTAATAATGTGACCCTCAATTTTGTTATGCAAGTGCATTAATGTAATTTACAGCGAAGAGTTTCACTGAATTAAAAAATTATTCACCACTAGTAGGCATCTGAGTCTTTCATTGCCAGTTGAGGCATTTAAATTATGTTAAACTCTACACAGGGCAAATATTTAACACACAAAAAAAAATCTCTTTTCAAGGTCCCTTGTGCAATATTTTGAAAAGCAAATGACATTTTTTGGTCTACAATTGGAGAGTAATAATTTAGTTCTGATCAATCACCCATCCACTGCCCTCTCTGTAGAGAAGCCATCATGTCCATCATGTGTGGTGACACAATTATCAGCAAAAGACAGAATTCTGAAATAAACAAAACTTATTTCAATATGACAGTGAAGACTTCACCTACATATTCTGTTCCAATTCATGGAGATCACTGTTAAAAAACCAAAAGGAATTGCAGTCTGGTACCCTTAATAGCAACTCCCCTGTTTTGACTTTTGATTTAAGGGCTTTTCAAAATGCCTTAATACTACGCTGCGGTTGTTAAGGCAAATCTTTCTCTTTAAAGCAAGGCTTCTGCCGCAATAAAACCGCCAACTTTTTTAGCAGTGGATAGCAGAACTAGAAATGGAAACATCTGGTGTCACTTACGGACACATATTAAAAGAACAGATACTAGATTTCCCTGTAAAAATCAATGGTTGCCCTTCACCAGTGGGTGAAGCGCATTGCTCCTGCGGGCTCGCTGGGAGCCCGACACACGGATGCTGCGGCTGGGATGCAGCGGAGCCTCGGCGGTGGCCGTGTGGGACACACCGTGCTCCCCAGAGACCCCGAGCCTGGGGGAATCCCTGCCGTACCTGAGCAGAAGCTGTTGCTGCTGATAGTCCTGCCGGAGCCCGCGGAGGAGCTGGGCGGGTTGAATTCCCGGCTTTCCTCTTCCGAAAAGGGCGATTCGGAAGCGGGAGATACCTTCTGCTGCGGCCGGAGGACCAAGCGGGGGATGCGGCTGCGGGACACCTCCTTTTCCAGCTGCGTCCTCTGCTCCTGCTCGGGAAGGGACACCCCGTCAGGAGCCTCTCGGATGTGCCCTCCTCCTTCCATCATCGAGGCAGGGGCAGGCAAATCCCGGCCCCTCCGCCCCCCCCAGGGCGGGGGCAGGATGCGATTTGCCTGCCCCTGCTTCTCCCCGCTCCATCCCCGGCTGCTCACCTTGCTGCTCTCCCGCAGAGGCCCCATCGCTCCTCAGTCACCGCGCAGCCGGCAGCGGGCACCTGGCATGGGCGAGGGGGATGCGCTGAGCGGGGCTGCGCTGCCGCTGTGGCTGCGGCTGTGGCTGTGACTGTAGCTGTGGCTGAGGCGGTGGCGGTGGCTGTCGCTGCGGCGCTGG